>PVJX010002966.1:0-85674 GCA_004027295.1 Dolichotis patagonum
CCCTACCCTTGTCCCAGACACTCACACTGCCGGCTTCTTACCTGCGTCAAAGTAAATTTACAGACAATGACTCTGTAAACAACCAGGCATTGGGGCATTCTTCCATCACGACAAATATATACATATATATATATATATGTATATATGCATAAAGAGGGCTCATATTCTTTCATTTTAATTATCTTAAAGGTTTTGGTTTGGGGCTCTTTACTGGATTTGCCAGCCTCTCAGGCCTGGGACATCCCATCCTCTGTTCAGCCCACAGCTCACCACCAGTGGGTGTTCCAGGGCAAATGAATCCCTCCTCCTCATAACGGCTCCCCCTCTCCGCTGCCCATGCTCTCTCTCCTGACACAGGTTCCCAAACGCTGTGCTCACCAGCACTCCAGCTCCCTGCAGACTGCCCCCCGTTGCCCTTCCCCACTCCCTCCCCGTCCACTCTTTATCTCTGTGTACTTGAGCCCTTTTCTCCCCACATGGAAGGGAGATTGGACGGTAAATGTCCTTGCGTCTGGCTTCTGCCACTGGGCTGACATCCCCCAGCTCCACCCCTATTGTGACAAAAGGCTAAATAACCTAATCGATTGTTAAATAAGTATGTTGTAACTGCTCTTGACACAACCATAGCAATGTGAGATAAAAGATAACGTTAATCTGACTCATTTTAGTAACCATTTTACTATCTATATAGCATCACCTTGTGGACCACAAATACACACAATGAGATTTATTCTAAGATACTACACTTCCGGTCATCGGAACAGTCACGGAGAAACTCAAATGTGTGCTCCTCTGCCACTTCCAGAGTTTTCCCTGTGCGTTTGGTTGGCCACTTCCCATTCTACACGGCATCCTTCAAACATAATTTGTCTTCACCTACAGTAATTTGTGTATAAATCATCTGCAAATCTGTCCAATTCAATTGTTTCCTCTTCTTAACTAATCTTTTCATTCCTCTTCCCGGCCATGCAGAGAGTGGGGGTGGGGTGTGAATCCAGCATTCACAAGGCTGAGACAAGAGGATCCCAGAGAGCTCCAGGCCAGCCTGGGCTACACAGCGAGACCCTGTGTCAAAAAGACAAAATAAGAATAATAATAATAAACCACAAAAACGTGCTATGTAGATGTGTAATCTTTCAAATGCCTGGAGAGGTAGAAACACCGCCACTTACATATGACTGGGTAGTGGTATGAGAACTTAAGTATGGCGCAGGAATAACAGATGTTTATCTACAGGAAACATGGAGAGACTCGGGGTTAACTTTTTTTAGGTACGAAATGTACAATATTTTTTTGTGCATATACATATCGCATCTTAGTCCTCTTTCTCCCTCTCTTCTCTCTCCATCCCTAGATCCCCTGTCTGCAAAGGGTCTACACCTCCCTGTTTCCTACCATCACTAGTCTCTGATTTTGTTTTTTCTTCCTTTTTTACAGGAACACCAAAGCAAGTGGGGCCTGTATACATAAGGGAGCCCGCCCAGACCAAAACCCTGGCAGCGCCTGTTTCAATCAGGGTGAGGCTGAAACCACAGAATCTTCTGGAAGCCTTGCTATGAATGCCAGTTATGCAAGTAAGAGACCCAGATCCCTCCCTTTCTGACTTTAGCTACTTCCAGGTACCTCTCTCTGTTGTCTAAATCATTTATACTCTGGGGTTCTCACATAAGAGAAACTGCAATATTTAACCTGTATCTAATCCCTTTTGCTTAGTATTATGGTCTCAAGCTGCATTCATTTCCCTACAAATAAGTTGTTTATCCTTCTTTACTGCAGAGCATTACTCGACTGCATGTAAATACCACATTTTCTTTATCCATCCACCCGTCAATGGACACACAGGTCGTTCCCAAGACGTAGCTGCGATGAATGAGCTGCGATAACCATGCTGTACGTGGGTCACTGGAGACGTGGGCTGTGAACCATTGAGAAGCACTGCTCTGGCATTCTCAGCCCAGAATACCAATTCAGATTTCCAAGAAAAGGTCGAACGTACCCTCACGTCCTCTCCTTCCACACCAGTGAATCGTCTTTTCTCGCCAGATTCCCTTAGTTGCTCTTCCACGCATAAGGCTTCCACCCCTTCACGACTAAACACATCTTCTTTGTTTATTCATCTCATTTCCCATACTTCCAAGTCTAGCTCAAAGCTCCTACCTGCCTTGAGGCTACTTAGGTGAAAAGCTCTCCAGCCTTTTCTTCTACCCTTCCCGAACCAAACATACTTACCATAGGGGTGCAAGACATTTACATTAGTAACACGCAACCTTTGTTTATCATTCTCATGAGTAAGTATATACCAATCCTCAATGGTGGGAATCCAGAGCTCCTAGCTCATTTTCTTTCCTACTCCTTGATTTTTTAGGCCAATGTTCTACAAATGTTATCAATGTCCTACAAATATTCATTGATTCACATCTGAAAACACAGCACTAAGGTTAAATTTACAGCTTATTAATCTACCACAGCCAGAGTACACGGCACCAACACACACATCACCGAAGTACCACAGTATCTGCCTTGAGATGAAGTCACAGAATATGCTTGCTGTGGCTCAGGGATAAGTTAAGTGTCTCCTAAAGGTTCATATGCAAAGCCTCACTGGCCATGGCAGCCATACTGAGAAGCCGTGGACCGTAAAGAGGTGGCCCCAGTGGGAGGGACCAAGGTCTCAAGGGAGTAAGCTCACATGGGGTCTTGGAGCTCACTTACAATACTAGACTTGAACCGCCAGAGCCACAAGCCAAAAAACCTTCATGTCACCTGTAGTCTGTTAAGTGTTTCGAGATAGTGACAGAAAACTGACGAATCTAGGGTCAAAGTCTGATGCCCACACCCTCATACTGATGGGAAAGCTCCATGGAGGATTCCTGTTCTGAATGAACTGCAGTTCACGATGCCTCAGTGACCTCCCTGGGGACACAGCAGGCTGCCGAGGCTAAGAGCCCCCAGTTATTCCCATGTGAGAAGCCATGCAAAACCATGTAAGAAGCAATGCAAGCAGCATAGAGAGCTTGCTCCTGACAAACTGGGATTTTTCCAGACTGTATTTACCTGAAAAGCCTCTCCTAAGGACTTCTGTTTCAAAATCAGTGTCCAGAAAGTTTAGATAGATCCTAAGGTCTTAGAGCTTGTATTAAAAATCCTTGAGCATAATTTCCATGGAGTAGATTAATTGACGGAAATGATGACTAGGTTAAATAACACAAGTACACATACACACACACACACACACACACAGAGTCTTAGACATTTTTATACTTAAGTCTTTCAAACTCCAGCCATAGTCTTAGTGGGTTGTTTAAAATACACCATACAGGATATTTACTCAAAGAAATACTAAAACCTTAAAGATCAACACATTTGCTTCACACATAACCATGGTTCCAGCTCACAAATGTGCTGAGGGACAGAGGACAGATGCAAGAACACAAGCAACAGGACGCCATGACACCAGGGTCAGAGCGTGGTCCGTCAGACCCACAGCGCCCGGAGCCAAGAAGGGGGTCACTGTGAGGAGAGGCAGGCCAAAAGCACTGTTCCACTTCTTGGCCTGGGTACCGGCCACACAGTGCTGTTTTCACTTTTAGAAAATCCACCAAATTGTTCACTTGAGATAGATAGATAGATAGATAGATAGTACTCATCCAATTACAATAATACTGAAAGGTTTCATCTTAATGAAACAGTTATTCTGCAGGAAATGAGTACTAATAGATACTGTGAAAATGAAAGGGAAAGAAAATGCTCAAAAAGAAAGAGCAACTAGGATGGGGAAAGGAGAAAAGGAAGAAGCAAAGAGATTGTATGTATAGAGGTATACATATGTATGTGTGTATGTATATATTTACAAGATAGATAACTATACTACTAATCTCTGTACGTGCATCAGTAAGAACAGTGTGTGTTTTCACTGTTTGTTTGATCACTTTTCTCATGCCTAAATCTTGTAATGTGAACAACTACTTCTAAGATAACAATATGTAATGTATTAACTATTGTTAATTTTTTTGAAATTCTGTATCATTTCTATCTTTTTTGTTGTTTTGTTTTTAAAATTAAAAAATGGGTACAAAACTCTTGGGCTGGCTTCTAGTTGCGTGAAACTAAATATGAGACAAAAATAATAGCACAACCAATGCATATTCCCCAAAAGAAGAATTTATGCTTCAACTAGGACCCCAAATTGCCTAGCGAAAAGCTGATAAACCTGAGTGAGAAGCCCAGGGTTGAGGTTAGTCACGAATGTCCCTTGGCTCTGACTCAGCTATTTATACTAAAAGCGAGTTTCTGTCATCACAATCACAACCCACAGCAGCAAAAGCCAGGTGGACAGATGCCCCTGCGGGTCAGTCCCGGCCTTTACCCTGCCCAGCACACCTCGCACCCACACGGCCGCCCACAGGGAGCCCCATCTGTGCCTGCGATTCTCTCTGTGCTTCCATCCCGCCAGCCTCTCTGCCTGGCTGGGTCTCCACTTTCGCCCTCCGAATTTGGTCCTCACCTTTAGCCTCCGGGCCCCTAATCCTCCAAAGGTTAGTCTGAGCTCATCCTTCAAAGGACAGAGCAGTACACAGGTTGACATCAAAAGACTCATTTCCTGTCCTTAGAGAATAAACTGTTAATCTAATGGAATGAAGGGAAGAAAAACATTAACTGTCTCTTTCATTTACCTAACAAATATGTATTGATCCAGCTAGAGATGCTGCCCAGTGGCACTGTGCCTGCCTGGCAAGCATGGGTCCTGAGTTCAATTCCTGATATCCAAAAAAAAAAAAATCTGCTTATACGATCGATTAGATATCATGCAAAGCAACACAAGACAATTGAAAAGTGCCTCTCCCTGTAAAGAATATATTCTATCACAGGAAAAGGAGCACATGCACTCCACACTACACTAACCTTATGCAGGGGAGGTGTCTAAGGTGATACCATAGACTACAGAAAAGACACAAGGGGAACAAAAAGTATGCTTTCATCAGCAATGGACCTGAGCCTTGAAGAGGGTGCAGAATCTGCTCACAGAGAACACACAGCAGGAAATGTGTGGCCAGCGCCCAGCAACACCCCGCCGACCCCCCGCCACACCGCCCCTCGTGTCCCACACCCCAGCAGATGCACAGGCTGACCCCTGCGGTCTCTCAGCTGAGCTCACCCTGGTGCTCGGGGGCCTCTATACAGACCTCCCCGTGAGCATAACCCATGAATCAGAACCACCACGTGCGATGGGATCCAGTCTCCGACCCTCACGTGAAACACACAGATGAATAAGCCGGCACGGGAAAAGAAAGAACCTAATGTTCCTAGCGGGAGGAGGGAAGCAGGCCTGCAACAGAGAAATGGGACAGAAACATGGGCGGTTACACTACAGTGAAATCACAGGGAGCCCTGAACGCTGGGTTAACACATCTGGAGGTGTCCCTATCTCCTCAGCGCTTAGCACATAAAGCTCAGTGCTGAACAGCACCGTGTGTGCACCTAAGTTTTTGCTACTTGAAACAGAGTCTTGCTGTGTAGTGCAGGCTGGCTTTGAACTCACTACACAGCCCAGGCTGCTCTCGAACTCATGGTGATCCTCCCGCATCAGTCTCCCGAATGCAGAGATTACAGGTATGTGTCACCAGGCCTGAAGACCTTTGTTGGTTGCAACATAGCTAAATCCCTCCACCTTCGCCTTTTTATTTTATCTTCTCCCTTCACTGAAACCATAGCCTAGGCAGGTCCCCCTAATGCTTCCCCAGTGGTCACTTTTACCCCCTCCTCCTCATCCCATGTGTCTCACCCCTGTGTCTCAGCCCTCACAGCCACCACTGGTCACCCCGAGCGAGTGGCCTCCTGGATTCCCTGAGGTTCGCTTCCCCCCCACACTGTTTGAGTAACACATGCTTTAGCATCTGAGGCTCCCAGGGGAAGAGGGAGATGTCCCCAGGGGCCTTCAGCAAGACGGAGCTCATGCGCTGACACACAGCAACACAGCCACCTTTCTGGTCGGCACGGGGCTCACAGTTCGTGAAAGCAACACCACGTCTGCTCTTTTGTTTTTCCTTCAAATCAACAAGTACTCAGACGAAAGCTTATCCTTAAAGCTTCTCACAAACTAAATATGTCCTTTCCATTTGATCCAGCAGCTACGCTCCTTGGCATTTACCCAAATGAGCTAAAAACTGTGTCCACACAAATGTTGATAGCAGCTTTCTTCATGCAGAAGTGACCAAGATGTCTTTCAACATGTGAGTGGATAAACAAACTGTGCTACCTCTACATAAAGGGACATTATTCAGTGACAAGAAGAAACAAATGGGGGCTGGGGATACAGCTCTGTGGCATGAGTGCCTGCCTGGCAAGGACAAGGTCATGAGTTCAATTCCTGGTACCCCCCACCTCAAAAAAAGAAAAGAAATGAATGAACTATTACACCACAAAAAGCCATGAGAAATATTAAATGCAAATTGCTAAGTAAAAGAAGCCAGTTGGAAAAGGCTACATCATATGATTCCAACAATATGTCATTCTGGGAAAAGGCAAAACTATGCAGACATTTTTAAAAAACAAAACAGCAGTGACCAGAGGTTTGGAGAAGGGAAAGAAAAAGACAGGCAAAGCACAGGGCACTTCTCAGGCAGTGAAACTATTACAGTATGATGCATTACACATTGGTCCAAATCCACAGAATGGACAACGAAGAGAGTGAACTTTCCTGTAGACCACGGCCCTCAGTGAGTGACACTCTGATACTGGCTCATCAGTTATTACAAACGCACCACATTAATGTAAGGTAGTAATTATGAAGGAAAATGGGGAAGGCGTCAGTGAGGGGTGCAAGGGAATTTCCTGTACTTTCTGCCCAAATTTTCTCTGAACCTAAGGGTGTTCTTAAAAAGGTGTCTATTCATTCATAAAACATTATTCCTGAGATGTCAACTACTATGGGAGTTCATTTCTTATTTTAACCAAATTTTGAAACCTATTTCACTGGCTATAGGAAGAGCTAATTCCATGATTTCCCCCCAAAAGTTGATCACTTCTGTTCACTCAAGTGACAAAGAAGCAAACCATTTCCCCCAGCTTATAAAATCAGCCCAGTGGCTTGAGAAGGATGCTCACACATTCTGGTTCCTTGGTTCCACATATGACAGTCGTTCGACCACATGACACCTAAAGGCTGCAGCAGAAGGTGGCCTCTCCCTGTCCTTCCTCCCTGCGCAACCATTTCGGGAGAGCTCCTTCCCCGACTGGCTCTGTCAAGCGTGGTGCTGAGAGTAGGACCTGCCCTTGCATCAAGACTTGGGTGAAGTAAAACAACAAAGCCCAAACCTCTCTCTCCTTAGTCTTCCCACAGTATCCAAAGCCAGGCAGCTCGAAAGGGTGGGCTTCTGAGGTTAGTGAATGGGTCCACGGAAAAATCCAGATTCAGACCAGTTTATCAAGTCACTTGTGGTTTGCATAGACAGATCTCTAAAGCTGTCAATACCAGAATTACCGTCTCACCCAAAGGAGGCCCATATTTGCATTTTGACCAGCACAGCTCTCCCAGTCTCTGAAGATGAAGTTGCTTCCTGACAGATGTGGGAAAGTAGTTTGGGTGCGAGAGAGCTGCTGAAGAACAGGATGCAAGCTATCTTTCATTCTTCTCCAAAACGCTGCCAAGTCTTAGGGTGAAATAAGGAAATTTCCCTTCCCTTCCAGCCAACTATTTCACTTATCCTTCTTAAGATACACACTCTGCTTGGAAACCCACAGGCTTTTGTGTTTAGAGACCTTGCATTTTCTGCCATAATGCTCTGTACCAAGAGAACAGCCTGCCCCTGCCAGGTTCAAACAATGCTTGTAGAGAAGAAAAACAAATTCAGTCTGAATCTCTGTGCAGATTCATTTTCCTAGAATTCACCTCTAATAGGTATTTCTAATTGTGCTCTCCCAAGGTTAAAGCCCCCAGAGAAATGTAAAGACACCTTTGGAACACACTCACATAGTCTTTAAGAAAATAATGTATGAGTAATTTTCCTGAATCATCTAACTGGCTTTAAGGACTCCCTGGAGAAACAAAAAGTAAAACCTGTGTTTTTGAACGATGTTTTATTCCATCATCAAACATTGCTTTCTTGTACTGCACATTAAAACAGCTTCCTAGAATTATCATTTAAGAGTATGTTTGACAGGAACTGTGAGTCTGGACTCTTTCTAAAGAGTGTTTTCAAAGTTTTTATAAAGCCACTCTGTACACAGTTGACAGGCAAATAAATACCAACTCTTCATGAAATGTTTTTCTCTTTAAGGAGTTAGGTACAATTGAGAAAACTGTTTTTGAAAATTTGATGTAGGAAGAATAATGTGGCATTAAATCGTACTTTATAAATGTCAACAACAACACTGGGGACTCAAACACTGCCTAGGGTGGGCACATCCGGAAGTACCTTTCCCCCTAGTGCCTGTCAACTCAGATGCGTGCACAGGAAGTGAGGGGCTCGTCTTTAGTGTTTCATTAGTGGCCACATTTTCCAGAAACACTGGACTCCCGTGAGAACGGTCAAAGTGGCCTCTTCTGGGGAATCGAGGTACAAATCACGCCAGGCTCGGTTACCCCGGAGCCACTACCTGGGTAGGACCAAGTGGGCCCTGCTTCCTGGCTCCCCGCTTCCTCTGGAGCACATGACCCCCTACTTATGTTCACCCCTTAAGTCCAACATCTGCTGTGACGTCCATGCTTATGCTGCCTCCCAGCAGCGTCCCAACCCTGAATGCTAAGGGTGCCAGAGCACCAAGCATACACAACAGCCTTTAAGACTGTTTCAATCCACGACTTCTATGCTAAAAGACACTGCGAGTAGGCTGCAAGTTTTTCATGATCCATGGCTTTTCGACTCAGGTCCAATTTCCTGAAAATCCCAGCTTTATCCTTCTTCTCCAACACCAAAACTAAGGCAATAACCACTCTATGATTTTCAGCCACTCTAGAGTAAAACTTAAACATTAACAATGCAAATGATTATAGACGTCTGATGATTCCTTCGTTGAGTAGCTGGCTTATGTGCCTTTTTTGGAGAAGCGAAAGTAGACTGGCATGGGCCCTCCTAAGTGAGGGAAGCAGTCGATAGGATCACACCGCCTCTCATGACCTCACGCTTGGCAGGCAGGCGCTGTGCCACTGAGCTAAATCCCCAGTCCCCACACTGGCCTCTTTGAGAGTGAAGTTACCACCACCTGGACCAACAGAGCGCAAGATGAAAATATTTATTCTTGAACCAAAAATAACCTATTAAAAATCACCAAAAAGAAGGAAGGAAGAGAGAATGAAAGAAGAATTTACAGCTCCAGTGTGGGCTTCCTCAGAACCTTGATTCCTGTTAGACCCAGGGCAGATGTTAGGTTTTTTCATACTTACCTCACCCGTCAATTTCAGCTATGGAGGAAACAAACTTTGTGCATCACCTGCAAATTCAACAATGCAAGAATTACAAAACTAGGCACACACCTGTAATCCCAGCACTCAGGAGGCTGAGACAGGCGAATCACTGCAAGCTCAAGGCTACAGCCTGGGCTACAAAGTGAGTTTATGGCCAACCTGAACTGCACAGTGAAATCCTATCTCAAAAAGGCCAAAAAAAAAAGCTAAGAAACAGCTGAACTCAATATACGAATAATTTTTGTTCTTAAAAATAAACATGTATTATAGTGGTATCTGGAAAACGTAATAAGAAAAAGGAGCCTCCACCTTGGAACACTAATGCTGCTCCCGTTTTCCTTCCCTGGCAGTGTAAGTGGCACAATGTTCTGACTAGGTGCACATCTTCCTCCATTTCAGTACAGACCAAGGGATTCCTGATAATTAAGGACTGTCATAACTTTTTGGAACACAGTCCTACAATGTTTTCAGAAACCTAATTTTGCCTAGAACTGTTACACTCTGTGTACTTAACCAGACATCCACCTAGTTGATTCGGCGGCTCACCCTACAGACATTGCAAGGTGACTTCCCACCGGCCCTCCCAATCTTGGCTCTCCCCAGTCTTCGGTTTCTGTCCTTAGTGCAGCCAAGTTGGACTGTGGCATCCATCCAGCTGAAGTAAGTGGTGAAGATGTGTGGCCTGAAGTTGCCTAAGCTTGACAAATTGACATGTGGCTTAGATCTGAGAATCCACAGAAGTCTCATGTGTCTAGCAGCCGGGCTTTGGAAGGCGACTGGATCACGGGGGCACCAACCTCCTCAGTGGAAGAGTCCACTGACAGGTGCAGAGCTGAATGCACTATTTGGAGGCGGAGCTGGGGTGGAGCTGGGTCACCAAGGGTGTGACCAGGAAGGGTATATTCTAGTCCGTGGCTCCTCCCTTTTCTCTGCTTCTCCACCATAGCCTTTTACCATGTCCTCCTGCCTTGGAGCCATGGACTGGACCACAGAAAGGTCTCTGAAACCGTGAGCCAAACCAAGTGCACAGTTAAGTGTGGCTTAACACACTCCTTTTCTCAAAGTTCAAAACACCTATCAGAGCCAAGAAAAACAGACAAACTTAAGTCAAATTTCTTATTATTTCAAAAGCCAGACACTTCCTGTGAGTCGGCACCATACATGGTGGAGGAGGAGAACCAATGCCAGCCACTTCCTGTTAGCACCATTCACACGCCTCAGGGAGGAGAACAGGAAGTCATCCCCTTCCTGTGAGTCAGGGCCATGTGTGGGCCATGGGGAGGACAACCAAACACCAGCCCTTCCCAGTGCACAGGCTGGGAGAGAGATAGGAAGAGCCAAGATGCGCCATCCCCCATGACAAACACAGGCTGAGACGGTGGCTATTAAGGTAAAATACAACTTAATGCTTGCAGTGTTTAGTGTTTCACTGACTTTGCAGGTCTAAAGCCAGTAATGTGATCATCTATTCAGAGGACAACAATACACAATGTGGCATCTATGGGGGATCTCCTGAAGGTGGTAGCCACTGTTACTGCCCTATTATCTTGTTTTAAAATCCTGTATCATTTTCAGTGTTTTGTTTGGTTTGATTGTTTTGTCTTGTTTTATTTTGTTATATCTGATGGCATGAGCAGCTATTTGAAAGATAACAAGATATATTATGGTAGTTATTTTGGGTTTACTGTTATCTTGCTTTAAAGTCCTGTGTTGCATTCATTGTTTTGTTTTTATTGGTTCTATTCTGTTCAGTTTTGTTTGATGTTCCTATGTCTGATAGCCTGGACAGTTATTTTGAAGACAACAAGAGGCATTATGGTAGCCACTGTTGATTTCCTGTTATGTCTTGAGACCCTGTATCACACTGTTATGTTTTGATTGCCTTTTTCTGTTTTGTTTTGCTTGGTTTTATTCTCTTTAAAATAAACAATTTTTTTAAATTCTTATTATTTCTTACTTAATACCCTAGAATGGAGGTAACTGTGAATCTAACAAAAGAACATGGTTTGTTTACAAACAGGCTAATTTGAATAGGAAAATTAGAGAATGTTTTAAAAATCACCTACCAAAAATTAAATTCATGAGTTAAATCACTACTTTTCTTTTGTCAATAGCAAAGAAAAAATTAATTCTGTAGAGATACCAAAACACTGTCTGCAATATTTTCAATTTCTACATTCCACAGTAAAAATTTTTTTCATTTGTAACATATTGCAGACCATCTTGACGAATAAGATTCAAATTCACATGACTTGCTACTAAATTCTAGTAGGTTTGCAGGTTCCTACAGAAACCATTAAAAGTTTGTCTAACAGAAAAAAAAGCATACATTTTTAGAACATTCCATATTTAAAATAATGTCATTTATTAAATGCCTGTTGTAAGTCCCATGCTTTACACATCTCATCTCATGTCACCTCCCTAGTAGCACAATAGATTTCTAGTTCCCTCTTAGAGGTAAGAAATTGAGGCTCAAAAAACTCAGACAATTTGGCCCAGATTGCCAGCTGGAAAATGGTAGAAAGGGTTTGACTCCAGTTGCAAACTTTTCCCACTTTATCTTATTGTCCATGTTAACTAGTAGTGGATACTGCTTTAGCAATATTAAAAATGACCTTCACAAATACACAGAGACAGAAGTGGAAATCCATTTGCTAGAGGTAAGGTAGGAAGGCAGGTAAGAGGAGTTATTTGAAGATTCAATTTGGAATGATTAAAAAAGGTGGAGTTATTTAACAAGAACAGAGGTTCCATTCGAAATGATAACATTCCACACCAGAGATGAACAGTGGGGTTGGCTCAAGGGCAGTGTGAAGGTGCTGACTGCCACTAAACTATACACGACGAGCCAGGTGTGGTGGTACACACTTATAATCCCAGCACCCTGGAGGCTGAGGCAGGAGGATCACAAGCTCAAGTCCAGCCTGGCAACTCAGAGACTTAGCAAGACCCCGTGTCAGGACAAAAAGAGCTGGGGATGCAGCTCAGTAAAAAGACCCTGTATTCCATCCCCAGTATCCTTAAAAAAGTTAAAACAATAAATTTTATGTTATCTTTATTTTATCACAATTTTCAAATGACTTTCAGTGTCATCCATTTAGTTGTTTTCTACAAATTTCATAATTTTAATTTAAAATTTAGAAGACTTTAAAATGAGTTATATCATTACCATTGTGAGAAATTTCAAGGACGTTTGAAGCTACAGACTGAAACAATGATAAACATTTTAAATGAAAAGCTTATCTTTGTACCTGATACTTTTCATGCCTTTCACTAAGATCTCATTAGATCCTTTCAGTGAGTCTTTTCTCCCAATAAAAAATGTTCATTATAGAATAAACTGAAGTAATCCATTCCTGAAGTATTCCTAGAATCTACTATCAGTATGTTTGATTAATTTGTAAATAAACCCCTGCCATCTTTCTAATGAAAGTTTAATCTTCTTAATCAAAGGGTTTCTTCTGAGTCCTCCACCCAGCGCTGGGAACTGAACCCAAGGTCCTGGCCACGAGCTACATTCCCCACCGCCCGCCCTTTATTTTCATCTTGTGACAGTCTTTGCATGTCACTAAGTTATTTAGCCTGGGCTAGAACTCCGGTCCTCCTGCCTCAGCCTCCTCACAGGGCTGGGTTTGCAGGCACACATCAGCATGACTGGCTACTTCTCTGCTCTTGACTTTTCCAGATTGGTATTACTGAATGCTCCTACAAGGAAAGCCTCCCCCAGAGCAGCAAACATGGGAAGATCTTTTTATAAATCAAAGTCATTTCAACCATTCTCAAGTTTATACTTTAAATTAAGGGAAGAGGTGATGTTTTTATCTTACATTTGAGACGTCCCAGTTTCAAGGATTTTCTGTGACTTAGATTTTATGCATTTATGTTTATAAATGAATGAACGCAGGTCATGAATCACTGTAAGAGCTCATACGTCACAATCGTCTAATTATCAATGGCAGTGAAGTCATCAGGGGAAGCACTGTAACTCCGGGGGAGACGTGGCTCCCAAGCCCACGAAGAACGGCAGTGACGGACGGCTGCAGCAGACAGGTCGGGGCTGGCAGCACCCAAGGGAGCATCTACAAAGCCCCGCCTGCCCAGACGCAGGGCACAGAACACCACTTAAATCAGAAAATGGCAGAAAATCTACATGTTCTTCAAAAATTTCCAAGCCAAAAGTATCAAATTTTAACAAAGGAAAAAAATCTCTGTATTAACTAAACTAATTCCTTAAAGTAAAAAATGTCTCTTGATGATTTTAATGATACAAAAATTTAAAACAGTACAGGATAAAATAGCGTGAGATATAGAGATGACCTTGACCAAGCACAAGCACTCGTGTGCAAAGGCAGTTAGGTGCAGATGCCTGAGGACCAGTCCCGGGGCTTGGGTTCCAGCTCTGGTGTCACTAACACCTGGGTGATCAAGATATTCTTTATTTGATCCTGGAAGAACTTCAGGGGAATATTCCGTTCCATGAGAGAAATCTGTTCCTTCACTGTTACTTATATTCTACCTGATTACTGACAGTTAAGGTTGCCAGATCTAACAAATAAAAATACAGGATACACAGTTAAATTCAAACTTCAGACAAACCGTGAGTAACATCTGCACAGGACATATTTACACAAAAACTGATGGACTGCTTACGAAACGCAGATGTGTGTGCCCTGTATTCTTCCCAGCCCCCCTACCTCCAGCACTTCTGCTAATACTACACTCACTGTTTTTGATTCTTCTATTTGGTAAGCACACAATAGCACTCACATCGTAAGTCATGGTTTGTGCTATATGACACACGGAAAGGACTGTAATGAGCTCAATAGGATTCTTAACTTTTGAAAGAAAGTGGTAACCATTTATGGAATTGTTTCAGGACAGTTAAAGACATTCTGTTTCCATTTGTTCTTGATGCACTTCTTAAGGGGACATAAAAGCTTTCAGTATCTGCTTTTACCCAAATGGCAGTGATTAGAATAACTGACTACGAGATTATGTATACAATTATGAAACTGATCACAGGCAACAACTTTCTCCCATACAAGTGCATTCCACAGGGCTACTCGGACACTTTCCTAAAGCAACACTTGATTTTGTAAAGCTACGTGGTTTTAATAGAGTTGATCTAACTTTCCAAATTAGCATCACTGAATGTTTTTTCAAAATCCATGCTTTTTATTTTTAAATTATAATTATCCAAGAATAAAAATTTTTTAAAGTCTATGTTAGGTAACAATTCAACTTAGTCAAATACACTGAATTATCAAAAATTAAAACTCTGAATCCAATTTAAAACCTCCAAGAAAATCAATAAACTTCTTTGTGCTTTTCTGCTGTCGGTAAAACTTAAGGTTTGAACTCCAAGTGATCTAGATCACCCAAACGGCTCAACAATGGGAGGCAGCCTTCTGGGCAGCACTAATACCACTGCAAAGCAGTGGGAACTCGAGTGAAGTACTGGTTCTTTTCACGAGATATATTTACTCCAAACTCATGAAAATAGACCTGTGAACCCAAATTATAATGATATAAAATTCAGTTTTATCTCCTTCCTTATAAAAAGGAACATTTACTAATTTGCAAGAGTAGGGTTTTTTTAGCCATGTAAAGATAAAGATCAGAAAACTAAAACAGAAAACAGCCACATTCTCTATGACTCATCATATTCCATTGACTGAAAATCACAATTTAAGGAAATTCTGTGGCCAACTGGATACCGAACAACAGTGCCGTGACCACTGGGGGCAGGCTGGAAAACAATGTAAATCTTGAAAAGTGAGTACCTGGTGACTTTTCTAAACTAGATCCTATCTCAGGAAATGATAACTTTGGAGTCTACAAAGTCTTTTTTGTGTGTGCCACACTGAATTATTTTTCAAAAGCAACACAAAAACTAGTTTTTGAAAGTTCAACAGACTGAACAACTATTTAAATCCATCATGCTACCTAGTTAGCTGCTGGCACCTGCATTCCAGGACTCCCTCCTGTCAGCGCTGACACTCTTCTCCAATCCCTCTCTGTGTAACGCTCCTAAAGGCATCTCTTGCCTCCCAGCGGTGCCACTCTCTGAGAAGGACACTGAGAAAAATCAGAACCGTTAGCTCCTGGTGAGCAGCTATAGGCAGGACACTGCTCTCTGTACACAGTGTCACTGCACACACTGGAGTGTCACACCTCAGTCCCAGGGTGCTGAGAAGTCATCAGAATTTTAAACCGGTGGGCCAGGGGTTCAGCTCAGTGTGAGGTCCTGAGTTCAATTCCAAATACCAAAAAAAGAAAGAATTCTAAGTTAGAAAATGGTGCAGTACTCAACCTGTTATTCTGGAGAATGAGTTAAGAAAAAGAAGTTGGCAAGAAGCAGAAAGATCACGTTCTGCTAAGGTGACAGAGACCAAGCACAGAAGTAGGCTGCCTCGGAGTAGCAAGGAGAACTACTCAGGAGGCAGAACCCAGAGAACATGGCGGCAGAGCTGAAGTGACCGGAGGCCCAAAAATGGCACCCAGATGGCTGGCGACAGGAACTGCGGGTGGGAGTGCTAGTGATGAGACGAAGAACACAGGGGCAGGGATGGTATGGGGACCTGGACATGCTCAGGGCTCATTTTCAGGGAAGGTCTCTTCTAAAATCACACCAGAATTTGTTTTTCAACTGCGTCTTATTTTCAGACATGCGTGGCAGTTACGCGTCCCAGAGTGCACGGTATTCATCCATTCCCGCAGCATCTTCACGCACACGTTCGCAGCTCAGGCACGCACCTCTGTTACAGTGCCTACTTTCCATCTGAGCTTATAGTTTTACTATATTGACTACAGAGTACTTCTGTCAACTTTGAATCAACATATTGCAAAACGGTCTTGTCATCAATATCAGAAGCATCAATGAACATGTAGGCGAGTGAGGCGGTCATTACAAGCAATTCTGCAGAAAAACATTACTCCGTGGAAAAGACTGACTGCAGCTGCCAAACAGGCTGTTAGTAGAGTCAAATTTCAATGGCCTTGGCTTCAGGACAGAGATATTAAATATGTATTTATAGATTTAACATAAAATATTGATTAACGAGAGACAAGCCCACATTCTCCTCGCTCTGGCATATATACGACTTAATGTCAACTCAATTCCCAACATCGGAATAAGAGTCAAACCCATCATTACTGAGAAAGTCCTTTAGGCATAATTACCTAAAGAGGTAATGCTGTCTTCATTCTAGTCACCTCCTGGGGTGAGGCACAGGTAGTGACAGGCACAGATGCCCACACATGCGCTTAGGGTACCACAGGCCTGGCTTCTTCGGGGAACTGAAGGTGATCAGACTGAATACGCCATACCTGGTTGGTTAAGAAAGAGAGTCGCAGCCAGTAACACTGATACACTGCCTTGAGGCCCAGGAAGAGCTGCCTAGGAGGAAATACTGCCCCCGGCTCCTGAGTAGGTAAATAAACCCTGCCGTAAAAATTACAGAATTACAGACAGCCTTTGCCATAGTGGCCAGTGGGATTTTCATAGAAGGAGCTGCCAGGTACATGGTTGTCCAGGCTTCTCCTTTTCAGCCTAAAATACACCTGAACCATTCTCCACAGTTACACTGCATTCCTCACCCCACAGCTGCAAGCAAACTCACAGGACAGACGATGTATTTTCATTTTACCAAAGAAGGAACTGAAGCTAAAAAACATTCTCAAGCACAGTTAGTAAGTAACGAAGGTGAGATTTGGTGCCCTTTTGCCTGCCCAGGCGGTCTCCTAAGATTGAAGTTCCTGTTACAGGACCAGGGCAAGGGAGCCGTAGGGACAGCAGAGGAGAACGACCTCTCTTGGACCAGCTATGGGGGTGGGAAAGGGAAAGCCAGTGCCCAAAACTTAGTCAGAACACACAAGATGCATGACGGTGGTCTAACACAGCCAGAACTAACGAAACAACACACAGCCCCTCAGTGGGCTTAGACAGAAAGTCAAGGCTCCAGCAGACGAGCTGAGAGAATGCTGCCTACACTTTCCATGGGAGGGCTTACACTTTGAGGACTCCCGGGAACATGGGTCCCGAGACTAAGTTTATTTTAGAATGACAAGGCTGAGTCAGCGTTATGCAGGCCCCGTATATTATTTCCAGTTCTGATTACAACTTTTCAGATTAAATCCATGATTGGTTTGCATAAAGACTTGGAGTTGCCAATTCTTTTACGGTGCTTTCATAATGGAAGTTGTGTTTAAATCTAAGGTGTGCATGTATGTGGAGGGGGGAAGAGAGAAAGAGAGAGGAAAATACCACATACTTTAGACCCTCTTCCAGCCACTGACCAGAAACTGGTCCCCAAGGACCTGGTGGGCAGCAAACACCTCAGACAACAACAGACCAGCCTTGGTGAAAAGGTCTACAGGGAAAAAAGACGGTGCTGCCTCTTAACTGTATTATTACGTATAATAAGCAGAGTGATGGCTGCCAATTTTATGGTTCACTCCTTAATTATAAAGATTTATTCTAAGATCAATCATTATTTATCTAAGGCCCCTGTCTCTACAAAGCCTCAGTCTGTCCTTGGAAGAATCACAAAACCAAGCAGTTAGAAAGAGCTCTGGCTCTTGTGGACTTTACATCCATCAAGGAAAACAGACTCTTAAACAGTCTGAAAAGCTGAGCTAGAATCAGACATGACTTTTTTTAATAGCTAAGCTTTCATCCATATTTGTGTATATGGCCACAAATTTTACCAAAATGTCTGTAATTTAGAGGGAGGAAAGGAGTCTGAAGTCTTTAGTTAGAAGAAGCCTTTTGTTCAGCACAAAGTAAAATTCCAGACTGCAGTTGAGTTAGCTGTGAGATGAATATGGCTCAGCTGAATTAACAGGGAGGCTCTCAGACACTTCTAAGGTTTAAGTGTCCCTTAAGGTTGAGAATATGACAGGTGAGGGTTATGGGAGCTTTTCTAAACTTTTGATCAACTTGAAGCAAGGAAAGAAAAATTATGCACTGTTCATTAAGATCAATGATCAAAGCCGAGCACAGCACAGTGTAAACCGTACAAGTACCTAAAAATCACTTGCCAATCTGAACGGAATCACAATAAATTTGCATGCACTTCAAGCCTTTCCTCTAGAACTTGAGGAAGCAGGAAACCATCTTTGAACAAACCTGACCCTCCAGTAGAAACCGTACAGACATTTGCCAAGAAGCTGCAGAGAGCATAACAACTACCAATACTGTCGACTGTGTTCAAAACTTTCTTGGAAGGAAAGCAAAGCTTTATTTTTAAATAGCAATAACTATGTATATCAACTCAAATTGTCTGGGCTTTTTTCTTCATAGTGTTTCAAGAAACCAAAGAAAAACCATGACAACCAGTTCCTACAGCTGCAGAGACCACAAGTAGATGGTGAGGTTCCCCACCACACTGGAGGGTGACCATCGTGCCCAGCCAGGCTGCACCTAAGAGCTAAGGACATCTGCTCTGAGTCCCCCAGATAACCCTGGACCTAAGTCTTCCTTAACCAAACCCTTAAGAGCTATGTGTGCTGCTTTTTCCTTTGCATTCCTACATGCCTGCAGCACACAATGTTGAAATCCCTCGTGGGGGGTTGGGGTGTGCGTACCACACAGCTCTAGTCCTTTCTTCCTTCCCTTCCTCCCTGCCCCCTTCACCTTTCCACCCCCTTTTCATCTGAGAAACATCTGTCTCCCTACTTCGCATTATTTTCTTTCTTTTTGCTCTTCCTAACTCTGAAAAGTCCTGATGTTTCTTCCTTCAAAGCGATTCTCACATTTTATCTTTTCTACCTCCAAATAGTAACAATTATCACTTACTGACTGCCTACTGTGTGCCAAGGACTTAGCAAAGCACCCTACAGGAATCCTTTCATTTACTCCCCCCAACAACCCCATGAGGCTGGGTCACCCCAGTGATGAAACACGGGCTCCAAGAGAGCCAGGAACCTCGCAGGACCACACAGCCAGTAAAGAAGCCTCAACCCCAGGAATCCAGTCCTAGGGTCTTTCATGGCAGTGTTGTCCCTCCTCTTGGATCTAGCACCTAATTCTAGAAACTTCTAGGCATACTCACCTCTAATGTATCTAATGTTTCTCACAGTGAATAAAGTCTTCCTTATTATTTTACTAATTAATTCTCCATTCTAAAAGCACTACAATGGCCTTACACATCACACTGCTGGTAAACAAGCAACCAGCCACATGTCCAGCTCCACCAGGAACCTGGGCAGCACCCAGTAAGCAGCCAGGGTCATCGCCGCGGAAGGCAAGCGGGAGGAGACGCCCCCAGACTCCCTCTGCGGATGCCAAGTGCTGTCACAGGAACTTAAACCCACTCTTTATAGCCCCTGAAGGTAGAAATAGGACTGAGTAGAAAATGTGTCACAGGAGATCTGGATTTGGGCTCAACATACGAAATTTTTCAGACAATAAAAGGAGCCTGAAAATGGAACTGGCTCCCTGAGGAGGGCGGGAGCTCCCTGCAAAGTGGAAGCCAATTCCAGATAGCTAACGGCTTCAGTGGTGGCAGAATTAATGGCAAATGGCCTCCAGAGGCTCTCCTGAGAGGTCACCACTGATTCTTACACACGGTAGGTGGCACCAGGTCATCACTCAGGACATCCTATGTTGTCCTTGCTTGGAGTTTCTTTACAATGTACCAACTGTATACAACTTGCCAATTGCAAGTCAAAGTAAACAGTGCAGTACCTATGTGTGTGGCATAATTCTGAAACAGGACCAAGTAGCCACGTTCTGGTCAACTGCTCCAACCAGGCCAAGCAATATGAACCCCAAACCATAAAAGTGCAATGTGTGGCCCTCATAACACAAAACACACTCACTGGTTCCCCAAGTCAACAGCCTGGTCCATGGGCAACTCTTTTAACATGAACAGACACTTATGAGGACACGGTCAGGCAGATGTCATCCAAGGAGATGCCACATTTTCCAACCTCTGTAGCTGGGCATGGCCATGCAACCAAAGGACCCATGGGATATGCGCAACTTATAGTCACTTCCTCGGGAGGACACTATTAGTTCTCCCCTTTCTCTTCCTAAGGGAGGAGAGAGAGAGGTGGAGTTGGGCCAGTTTCACAAAGGAACATCCCAAGAAATACTGCTCCCCCCAAAAAAGGACCCTGAACTGCTTGTCAGAGCAGAGCCACCTGCCTGGCCTGGAATAACCTGCCCACTGTCACTTCTATAGAAGTATAGAAGTTTCTATAGAAGTTTTCTCATGTGTGAACTACTAGATGTTAGGATCTGTCTGTTACAGTGATTTAAACTTTTAAAAATTCAATCTTTATAAATATGGAAAGTGAATTCCTTCATGTCCAAAGCTCAGAGACTCCATTGAAATATTCTCAGCTCAATTTCATCTTTAAGAAAGACTTTCTGAAATGTTAAATTCAGATGTAGATCAAGCTAACAATATAAAATAAACAGTACCTTGGTATTCTTCCTGAAAGCCGGAATCAGAATAAAAGAAAAAGATACAAAAGATCAGGGGGAAAAAGCACCTGAAGAAAATGACAGAGATGGCCTCTCACGAGTCAAAGCACCACAATCCTTTCAATACTAAGAAAAATAACCTGTCTTAACCATCTACTTGATCTACAAAGTGTGGGAGTCAAAGTGTGGGAGTCAGTATCAAAACTGCTAGTAACATATTGAAAGATTTAAAATAATCAGATAAACACAGCTTAAGCTTTATGCCCGCATGAAACCTCAGCATAATGTTCCTATACCCTGTGTGAAATCAGTTTTTTCAAAAAGATCAGAAGGTATCAGGCACAGTAAACCACAGCTGGCTTTCTCTGGCGTGTCATGACGTTCAGTACCGCAAAAGCATCCTCTGCAGAGTCTTCGTTTCATATGAATAAAAGCCTAAGGTCTACATCCTGCGACTCCAACTTTGGATCTTAGCAAATGGCACGTAGCTCCCTACATTCTCAGCTGACCATCTCCAGTGTCCGTGGAGAGTGTTGTTTCTCCTTTTCGGCTTTTAAGAAGGTTGGTACAAGGAGAAGCATTCCACAAGCTGGTCTCATTACCCTAAAGCCAAATAGCAACCGACTCTCTAGAATGTTAGCTCACGTGGAAATGACAGCTTTTACACAGGCCACTGGGCTTTATCGTGTTTTAACAACTTACATCGCCATGTGGGCTGAAAATCACATTGTAGTGACATTGCATACATGGTGGGTCATAATAATGACCCCAAAGCTGCAAGATAAATACATGTTGTTTTAAACCACTAAGTTTGTGGGGACGTGTTACAGCAGTAATGGAAAACTAATGCTTAGAGTTTCTGACTCTTGAAATAAGAAGAATTTCAAGAGTGAGAAACCCAAAATTCCAATCCAGGAGTTACATCTCAGACTCTTGGTTGTTTCCTGTGACTTTCAGTTTAAATATATAGGTACCCAGCTCTACAGAGCTGCTGTTTTTATGACAGAACAATGCAAATTTGAATCATCTTAACTGTTTTCTAACCAGCTCCATTCCAGCCAAATCAATATATTCTGAAATCATTGTTTGTTTGTTTGTTTGTTTGGGTTTGGGAAATTTAAGATACCAGCATCAAAGGATTTGTAGGATCCAAGAAAGCGGACAATAAAGCCAGGCTTGAGCCACACACCTGCAATCCCTGCACTCTGAGGTAGGAAGGTCACAAGCTCCAGCCCATCTTTGGGCAGCTTACTGATTTCGTGAGACTCTGTCTCAAAATTGAAAACATTTTTAAAGGACTTGGGGTATAGCTCAATGCAACCCCTAGTTCAACCTCCAGTCCAAAAAAAAGACAGTAAAACTTTGTCTTCCCTCCACCTCACCACACATACTTAATCACTGTGAGGCTTGAAGCAAGTTCCTTTACCTGTCAGCACCCTGACTTCCTCATCTACAAGGCAGAAATTATACCAGGAGCTACACTGTGATCAGCTGTGAAACGCATGGAAAGTGACGTAAGAGCTTAACAACATTAGTGCCACAATCACTCGTGGTATAAATGAAAGAAATCTCCACCACCTACCTGTGACAGCATAAGCAAATTTAATTCTGTTGTTTAATTCTCACAGATAATCTGATTGATTGAATGGCTCCCAGGGAGAACAGAGGAGCTGGAGACGGTCACGTGCAGTGAAAGCAAGGGGCAGATTAGGGATGGCCTCTAAGCTCCTGACCAGCTCCCCAGTTCCGTATGACATAGCTGCAGAGCTGGGCGTCTCAAGTTGTCCTATGTTATTTTTCACCTAACAGCCCACCTCGGGTCCTCTCTGCCCCTGCACACTCCAGTTATAACTAATAACTCGCTCGCATGCCTTAATGCGTATCTTTTGGTCACTAGAAGTGTTTTCTAGCCCTCAAAAACTCAGTCCTGTTCACTTACAACTTTAGCCCAGGTTTGGCTCAAGGTCCTCTTTACCTCCTGGCCTCCTCCACAAGCCAGCAGAGAGATGGTAGCGGCTGTGCCAGGGATGGTCTACCCTCCCCCCGTCTCCCTATCTCTTCCAGCACACTTTCTTTCAGGGTAGGTTGGGCAAGGGCAGGAGAGGCAAGGGCTCCCCAGAGGATGGACCCTTGGGGATGCCGCAGGTCCCCCACACCCTGAACTGACCTCCAGATCCTGGCTGTCTGCCAGGCCACTTGCTGCCCACAGCGCCCCCTTCCTGCACCTTCTCTGCCTGCTTCCTCCCTTCGCCAGCCCCTGCCCAGCCTGTGGCCGCAGTTCCCTCACCCAAGCAGCCTCTCCTCAGCTGGAGCTGAGGCCTGGCCACCTTCTCCAGTGAACCCCTTCTTCACCCCAGAACGGCACTGCATCCAGGCTTTGGCTGTCCAGTAACTCAGCATCTTGCAAAGAAGAGGCGAGCACCAAGCCCCGTCCAGGGAGCCTGATGGAGAAGGACCGTCGCATGTTCACCACCATTACCCACCCAGTCTGATCCTCAGGAATCATCTCTTGATTCCCTTCTCTTCCAGCCTCGGGAAGAGTTGTGGTTCTTTTTCCCACAAGGCGAGAAGAGGAAGAAAGAGGCTCCGCTGAGGAACATACTCCTCCACAGCCTCAAGAGTTAGCCTGGGGGAGGGGCTGTGCAAGGACAGCCTGGAGGCGGGACAGGGCAGTGGTTCACAGTCCCCTAATTATACAGCCACTGCTTAGAGCCTTTTGCTTTGCACTGAGATGATCAATTCCAGCACTTGCAACTGCTTCCATCCCATTTTACCAACATCCGCGACGGCCTGTTCATCAGAAACCCGTCTGCACTGACTATAGGTCATCCCAAAGATGCCACCAGGAAGAATCCCCTTAGACGTTCCCAGGGCTGGCACCAGAAAAGCAGCAAAGCAGACAACAGTCACGATTCCTGCCACGCATCCCCACAACAGCTCAGCCAGTGGTCCCTCAGCCCTCCTCAGGAATCTCTAGGCTCCAAGAGCTCTGTGTCTTCCGATGCCTGTTACATAAGTGAGAGGTGCCCTTCATGAAAAGGTTCTCCAGAAGAGGCGAACACTAAAGCAAATTAACGCCAAAATGTACAATTCCTAGCAGCACGGTGAGCAAGGCAGAGTCACGTGTTAAGCCACTTAGTCTATGAACCGGGTATCTGACTTTGTTTCCCTGAGCCCTCTTCCTTCCAGCAAGTGCTGACGTCCTGGGTGTGATGTCTCCCAGTGCATGCCGTTAAGTTTCCTAATGAACACAGCTTTGGATAAAAGTCACCATCCCAGCTGCAGGGTGGAAACCTAGGAATCAAAGGTTACCCACTGTGGAGACCCCTGACTTCCGACGTTTTTAGCGAACACCACCGCATTTTTCATGAAACTAATTTGACCCCATAACAACCTCAGGTGAGGAAAAAAAAGTTCTTTTTAAGTTTCAGATATTCGGGAGACGCCTTTCTGACCAAAACAAAATCCACTTTAAGAGAATACAACAGGGTGCTTTACTGTGTCAATGCTGCAGTGGGAGAGGGGGAGTGTAGCCTTTTGTAATTTAACGTAAGTGCAGAAAGATCGTTTCAATCTGACACACAAGTGCGTGAACTACATAGTGACTTTAGGGTTACCCTGTACCACCAGGTGAGACCTTGTCTCAAAAAATAAATAGATAAAAAAAGGAGGAGAGGAGGAAGAAGAGGAGGAGGAGGAAGAGGGGGAGGAGGAGAAAGAAGAGAAGAAGAAAAAGCAAGAGAAAAGAAGAAGAAGAAGAAGAAGAAGAAGAAGAAGAAGAAGAAGAAGAAGAAGAAGAAGAAGAAGAAGAAGAAGAAGAAGAAGAAAAGGAAGAGGAAGAGGAGGAGGAAGAGGAGGAGGAGAAAGAAGGGAAGAAGGAAGAGGAGGAAGAGGAAGAAGAGGATGAGGCAGAAGAGGAGGAGGAGGAGGAGGAAAAGAAGAAGAAGAAATATACTATCAGGGGTCCCAAACTTCTCAAGGAAAAATGGAATGCAATGATAATGTAAATTCATCAATATTGTATGGGAAATTCAAGGAGAAAATACATTCAAATGTCCTTGAGAAAATTTCCCAAAATTATCTGCAGAATTACTTCTCTTTTGTTTTTTAGCTGAATTTAATATGTAAGGTAACAAAAAATCTGCTGTCTCATCTACCAGCTAAGGGTGAAATCAGTAATATTTAAGAGACTATATGCATGGAGATTAGAGCAACCTCTGGAGCCCATTTACCGGCTCTGCACTTACTAGCTAAGCATGACTTGGGCACGGTATTTATCATTGCCCCATCTGTAAAAACTCAGCAGTAATGCCCATTTCATATGGCACTGTGAGGATTAAATGATTTAATACACATGCAGGGCTTAGAGTAATACCAGACTCAGAGTACAAACTCCACTACATGTATAAACATTTGATATTATTACTAAATATTCCTCAGGAAAACCCCTTTAAAATACTGCTGTGTATTTTCCCATACAATGGTATGTTTTCTTTATTATATTAAACACAAGAAGAAAGTTTTAATTATTAACAGCATTTCTAAATATATAATACCTCATTATAGTATGAAATCAATAATTCCAAAATCTTCTAAAACTGGGCATCACTGCATGCCAAAGATGACTTTGCATCTTGTGCGTCTGCCTCTAGGGGGAGCCCAGGGCTCTGTTACTACCCACACCCTCCACCGGCCCCCAAATTAGTCCTGGTCAATGATATAGGAACTGCAAGTTCAAAAACAATGGCATGGGGGCCAGGGTACAATTCAGCAGCATGGTTCTTGCCTGGCAAGCACGAGGTCCTGAGTTCAATTGCCCGACTGAGACTGCTCTATGGGGCGAAGCTTTCAAAGGAGAAAGAAGAGTGCACAGCCTGGGGTCTCCCACGTCCTCCTCAACCCCACACTCAGGCAGACCTGATGGGCAGAGGAACAAGGAGCCCTCCGACACAGAGGCCCCAGTCCAAGGGAGGCCCCGGCTGACCCTGGCTCTGATTCTTTCTTCTCTGGTCCAAGCAGGCTGCCACTGCACTGCACGGCCTCGCCAGCAGCGCTCTCACATGGGTGACACGGTTTAGGGTCCGGGTTTTGCTCTGTGTTGCCTTGGTTTGAAGTCACTTCGGCCTCAGGGAAACTGGTCCGGTTCAGCCTTCAAGTTGTATATTATGATCAGGGTCCCAGAGACCTAAGGAATCCTTTGTCCCTTTTTGCGTTTATGTATTGAGCGCCTCTGGTGTCTCATAGGGAGGCTGGTGTGAAGCTGAGCATCTCACTTCCGAGGCCGAGGCCGAGGAGTATCACAGCCCCACCATTCCCACCAGGAGACTGTGCCATGCAAATAATACAGTCTGCCAGCTTGCGCGTACTGCCCGGCTCCATCTGTGCTTTCCCCAGAATAAGCATCTTTTAAAAGGCCTTAAGAAAGGTCAGCATGAAAGAATGAACAAAGCTGATATTATCTCTCAAAGGTATTTTGAACTTTCAAATGTCAAATCAAACGGTGAAGGACAAACAGAATATGGTTGCCTATAATACCTATGCACTTCCACAAATTTACAAATACACACTGAGAATATAGAGAAACCAAATATATTTACTCAAAAAGTTCAGTTTTCACTTCACTTTGCTTTGGATGGGTTGTGCTGCTTTCAAAATCATTCTTCCTGGAGTGATAATGAGAATACAAATAATGACTCTTTTCTAATACACTTCCCATGTATAATCCTACTTCTCTCAAAGTAATGCTAGGCTTACTATAAACAAGGTGAGTTAAAATGGCACTGTTCAAAATAAACTGGATAAACTCTCTCCAACATACCCACATGCCGTGTCACAAACAGAACTACGTATCAAACCCGATTTTAAATCCAAGAGATGACTCAAGTCCTTTGCCATACTATGATTTTGTTGCCACTGATCTGAGCTGAAACACAATAAACCAGTCAATACCTAAGACGAGACAGAATGTTGTTGTTACAGAAATTGGCTTTTTGTCCTACTTGTTATTATTAGTTTATTATAATCATTAATTATAATACACTCTGTTGCATCCTGTTGTAAGAACTGGGATATAGATACAAACTAGACTGAAAAGCATACGTTCAACAAAACTACCAATAAACATTTTACATTATTAAAACACTTGTCAGAATACCAGATTTTGCAGAACTAAACAGGTTTCATCACCATAAGGTTCACTGACACATGACCTTAGATTTAGACTGAAACTCCACTCTCCACATTTTAAACCCAATGGTTCATGTGCCGGTGCTGAGATACCCAAGGGATCCCTTCTCCATTCTCTTTGGTCATTTAAAGTTGGGTAATATTTTTAGAGGTACAATAATATAAATATAGTAGTTTGGACACTACTCTTGAATGCAAAATAATTTTTAATTGCTCTATGTATTTTTTGAAGTTCATTTTTTTTTGCTTCTTATTAGTACAAGTTTGCAGTACATAATATTTAACTCATTGTGTGGAGCCGGTACATGTACACAACACACCTTAATTCCTTTCCCACTCTCTTCTCCTTTCTTCCCTCGAAAAAGATCTACCTCTCTACTTCCTATGATCTATCTTTTATCTTGCTCTTTATTTATATTTTGGGCTTCTTGTATAAGAGAGATCATGTCATCTTTAAGTCTGTCTTAACACTGCGGTCTCAAGGTGCATTCATCTGCCTACAAATGCCTCAAGCTCATCCTTCTTAAGGCACAGCAGACTCCCTTATGTGCAAATACCACGCTTCCTCTATGCATTCACTTGCACTCACAGTAAACGCTGAGCAGAAGCGACAAGAGGGCAAGGATGGCGTCTCAGTGTCTCAGTCTGTTCCCTGAGCCCCCCTGGGCCCGCCTGAGCCAGGGCCCCAGCATTACTCGGAGGCAGCTTGTGGCTGTTCACGCAGCACCAGCACGGTAAAGTCAGCTGTGTCCTGATGTCTTTCATAATGCCCTGCTGTGCCTGCGGGTTATGCAGCAGTAAATGTTCAACTGACATTTTAAAACTGCGAAATTTAATTGCCTGTTTTCTGCATTGTGAAAGGGTAAAGTCGGGGTAATGTACTCGAGGTAATCACAATGTGTGTTTAACCTCTTCATGCCTGGTACTGACTTAGTTTTTCAGCCTCAATCTATTCTCCAAAAAGGAAAACAATGAGCGTAAATTCTAGCAGTAGTGACAAACCTTAACTACCAGGTACTTACAAGACCTTTCATCAAGTACGACAAGCCTTTTCCCTAGTTTATTCCTTACTCTCTCAGCAGATGCTATATATAAGAAGTCATATCAAAAAAAGGCACTGTAATGACAAGGGACCACTTCTCAGATGAAATGTGACCACACTGCTATAGCAATTCTAGAGAAAGTAAACATGCTCAATGACACCAAACCCACCCAGGGAGGTTCCCAGCCCTCCACGTGACAAAGGCTGGCATGGCCACTGAGCCACCAGTGGCCATGCCACTGTTTGTTTCTGTAGTTCACCCTGAAGTTTATTTTACACCTTAATATACAGTTGTCCAATAAAAGTCTGAAAATGCTGATTAATTCCCAGGTCAATCTATAAAAGCCTGTATAGCTCTATGTGCCCAAAATTGCCAATAGCTTTACAATCACATGTCATTTCTCTGGGAAAAGGCTTCCAGAGCTCCAACTGAAGAGTCCCTATTTTCTCCCCTGTTTCCCCCTGGAATAGCACACATCCCTCATTTCCAGGAATTTGTCTGGGTAACAATCTAAAAGAGAACCCAACCCTGCCAAGCCCTACTGCAGTCAAGGACACAGGGGAAGTGGGCCTGGTATGAATGATGGGTGTGAGTGTCGTCTATTCACACAAGAACCATGAGTACTGTGTGTCAACACCTGCCAAACTCTTCCACCTTTTCAAAATCATCATGGGCCTAAGAAAACGCCCAAAGCCAGGAAAGACTGCAATCCTCTTTCTGAATCATTGAGCTCCAGATACTCCATACTGGGGAGAGGCAGGGAGAAAGGCTCATTTCCCGACAGCGGCACTGAGGCCCAAGATCCAGACTCTTCCACCACTCTCACCTGTGTTGAGGTTGCCTCTAACCCAGAAGCGCTGAAGACTAAACTTCCTGCACCAGACAAGGCACACGAGTCTGACCCTGCGCCAGGTCGGTTGTGGTCCTACCTTGCAGGACACGCTGAGGGGAGCCAGCACACAATACACAAAAGCTCCTAGTTCAGAACAGGAACCACAGCAGCACCACCTGGTGTGACTTCCAGTCCCCTGGCCCCTCCGGGAACGATAACTTCCCATGCGTCAGCTGGTACCCAAAGCACATCTTTGAAGCCGAAGCTCCAAAACCCAGAAAAGTGTGACGGGCCTCGATGGCACAGCAGCGAGTGTGGACAGCACCACGCTTGTCACTGCTTTGGACACACCTTGTTTCCCTCTCCTGTGCTCACCCGCACACCCCAGCCCTGGAAGCCGAGGGACCATTTCTACTCTTCCGGGACTAGAGAATTCATACTGCAGTGGAAACAAAGGATAGAAGAAAGTAGAACTCATCAGTCTGTGACGTATACTGAAAGAAACACAACTGCTAGCTTTGAAAACACTGATGTATCTCAGTGCCCAGCTATCAGAAGGAGTAAGTCACACCGCTTTCTATCCCACATTTGAGTCACGGCCCTATTAACCCTATTAACTACAGCTTAAAGTATTAAATATTTTTGCCAATGTAAAGCTGCTATCAAGTACCAGATAAGTTATCTAATGCCTTAATTAGAAATATATTCAAATGCAAAATAGGACCTAAGTGTTAGATATTACCTAACTCCTGGTGCACTCTTAACTTGTCACTTACACCACATGTCAAGAAGAAATAAGACAGACTAGACAGAATTACTGTCATGTACTACAATGCACTTACCAAAAACCCAGCATATATTATTGCCAATTGCTGTTGAAAATAATCACACAGGGGAAAAAAAGGATGGATTAAAGAGAACACAGTCTAATTCCTGCATCAAATTTTTTTAAAACCTAGGATAGGGCATATGGGGGAAGAAACACAATGATGGTAGAAAGACTTTCCAAAGATGTGTACAAATATATGCTATTGTCTTCACCAACTCGGAAGGAAATTGTTTTCTCAACTGCACATGTTTTCAAATTATGAAGGACAAATTTACCAAAAACGTTCCTTTTACAATATACAAGATGGTCTGTTTTCTGGCAGAAAAGAGAAACACATTATTTTGATTTATCTAGCATTCTAGTTAACAGAATTACATTAAAATTAGAAGCAATGAAAAGAATTTATATTTGATGATTCACAACATTTCAGGCTTCTAGGCATGACGACGACGACTACCAATTATTATTGCACTCTAGCTATTTGGAGCTGTGTTTCATAGTTTTTCATATAAAATGCACTACAGCCTTGTCTGTGGGTCGGGGCTTCAGCACCAAATAGAAAGAACTCTCGGCACAGTGTGAAGAACTCACTCTCTGTACGCACAGAGCACGCGTTACAGATCTCTCACGTGGTCCCTACTTTTTTTAGCTGTTTTCATTGTTGCCATGCAAACAAACCACAGAATGGCAGATTCAGGATGTCAACAGAAAGGTTTCTGACCCCAGAGAGAGCAGAACCGAGCCCACCTGGAAAGGATCGCCAGCCTCTGGGAACAGGCCCAGCAACTGCTGGCCAAGGAGACCCACGAGCGGGTTCCTGAAGATGGAGTTGCTTGGCACAGTGACCCCACACAACTCTCTTGGCATCAAAAATATCTGGACCAAATCTGAAGCTATGAGGCCTGTAAAACACTAGTCAGACCTCATCGTATAAATCAGAAGCTCTGACAGTACATCAGGAAGACGTACAGGACATATGCTCCTACATGAGCACACAGCTTTGGAAAGACGCATAAGAAAGTGCTAAGAGCTAAGAGGATGGACTACATAGGAGGGCATGGGAGTGGCCTGAGACATTTGATTTTTTTTTAAATCATATGACTTTATTTTTTTGACTAAATCTAATTTAAAATAATCCACTTCATTTTATAGTATGTTTCATCTTAAAGGCCACTTACTAAGTGCTTATTTCACTTACTATTAAATAGGGAAAAGATAGAGTTAGTACTCTGCTGGCTCCTTTTCTGACATGAAAAGAAATTTCAAAACAAAGGTGGCATCATTACCCAGGGAATGTGAATCGACAGCGCCCAATCTGAAAGCGCACAGTCCTTGTGTACTTTATGAAGTATCTTGCAGTTTCTGTTTGAGTATCAGTATCTTAGAATCTAAAAATAGACCAGTTTCTTAATTATGATTTTTTTAACTTTCAAAACAGTACATTTTTTTTTACTTGTAGGTTAAAAAAAAGTCATTTCCCTTTTATCCAAATTCACACCCAGAATACTACACAGCATCGCAAAGCCACAACAGAACCAACTACTCTAAGTTAACTGCAGTTGCCACCCCCTCCTTTGTTAATATAGCGATCTCCCGTTGGATTCTAAGTTTCCAGCGACTGCGCCGAGAGCCGTTGGTGCAGGACGCGCGCCCGGCGCCGCCGGGAGGTTGGAACACGGACGAGCCCCGGCCGCACCGCTTAGCCTGCCGAGCGCAGAGGGTGTCAGCCCCCGAGAGTCCCTTAAACTAGACAGTCCGTCCTTCACTGTCACCTGGGGGGGGGCAGCGCTGTAACATCGATCCCACCTGCATTTATGCTAAGAAGCCAAAAGCCACGGCGAGGGTCCTCAGCCCAAACTCTCCCAAAGTCGTGACCCCAAAAGATGCAATCTCTGACAGAGGAAAGCCGGCCCCAAGTGGAAGGCTGACAGAGGGGACCGAGGGCGCGTTCCCTGCCTGAGGGGCTGTGGGGCCAGGGCGCATTCCCGCGACGCAGGGGACCCGGACCGGGCGCGGCTGGCGCCGAGTCCCCCGAGAAGTTCTGCGCCCCGGACCGCGGGCCGCTCAGGGTCACCGCTGAGCAAGGGCGCTCGTCCTGCGCGGCCGCCGGGGCCCCTTCCTCCTCCGCCGCCCGGATCGCAGCGCCGCGGCGCAACTTTTCCCCCGCGGCTGGGAAAGTCATTCCTGCGCCCGCCCGCCCGAGGCCGCGAGCGGTCGGGAGCCACCGCCCCGCCCGGCCCCGCCGGTCCCGCCCGATGCCCCGCTCGCCTACCTTGATGATGCTGCTCCGCCGCGGGGTCGCGCGCGCCGCCTCCAGCAGGGCCTCGCCGTCCCCCGGGCCGCCCCCGGGCGCCGCCGCTCCGCGCCCGTGCTCCCGCGTGCCCTCGTCCCCGGCGGTCGCGGCCCCCTCGGCCATGGCTCGGGGCTCTGGCCGCGCTGCACCCTGAACCGACTCAGCGCCCCGCCGCCACCGCGACTTCGGGGGGCGCGGACATCTTCCCGGGGGCGCGGCCTGGCACGGGTGCGCGCGGGCGGGGCGCGCGGGGCGATCCACGAGAGGCGCGCGGTGACAGCCGGGCCGGCCGCCCGGGGACCAGCCCGGCGAAGGGAGGGGGAGAGAAGGGGAGGAGACTGGCGGCGGGAGGCGGGGGAGGGGCCAGGAGGGGACGGCGGAGGGGGAGGGCCGCGGGGGGGCGCGCGTGCGTCCTTGGCGCTGGGTGCGCACGCCGGGAAGTTCACATGGGCACCAGCAGCCCCGAGATGCAACCCGCCCGTGCTCTGCAGAACAAAGCAGTTTGCAGGAAAGCGGGTGCTGAGCTCAGTGTCAGCACGTTCCGGGCGCTGGTGACGGAGCGGAGCTTGGCACCGCCTGAGGTCCCTGCGGGCTGTCCTGCCGGTCCGCAGAGGCGCGCGGGGCTTTACCCGGACCCTGGAGTTGCACAATTAGCTTCAAGGTCTACGAAAGGATTCTCCCTTCGCTTGACAAGGCGAGGGAAGATGGCAAGGGAAGGGACTTGGGGAAAGGAGGCTGGGGGAAAATGAAACTGCGCCGTCTAAATCCCGCTGGAGATGCTGCTAACAAAGACAGATCGGAGGGGAATGAGCTGAAGCAGGGTGGACATTCCTGCTGGACAGACTCGAGCTCCTTTCTTTAGATAACGTGTTTACTCAAGGGGAGCGATCTTAAGGGGGTGCCTTAAGTCGCCCAAACCGACCACGGAACCTGCCAGCTTGAACGAGGGCAGACAATGGCTCGAGGGGCAGGAAACGTGAATCTATACCCTTCCTGCAGCGCTAAATTGCGTGTGGCTGATAGTTCAGTAATTTAAGATTTTGCTTCTTCCTAGTCCGACCAAGAACACCGGAAATTCTTCCTCCTTTTAGACCCAGAATTTTGTGAGAATCTCAGAGTTTTCGAAATGCACTGGGGATTTAGAGATCATCGAAAGTGACATTTTCATTTAGCCGATGAGATGAAGGCCCATGGAGCCCTGTCTACCAGTCAGCGCCGGAGCTAAGCTGGAATCGGCCACGCGGCTCCTCCCTAATTTTCTATTTTATCTGGCTTCTCCCAGAGTTGGGCGGGCCCCGAGGAGGCTCCGGGTTTGACATTTACTGACTTCTGGGGAAGACAGAGACTGCCTGACTTTACCTTTTCTTTTAAGTATAAACGCAGCCCAGAAATGAATGAACTGTAGATTAGCAGCGACCTCGAGTTTTAAAACCAACACCGCCCTCTAGTGAGAGTCTGGGAACTGCATCTATAAAAGCAAAACTTTCCCTGCTCCACACGTAAAGGACAAGGAAGGCAAATTTCAAGCCATAACCAACTACTACAGGAAGGAAGTAAGAGGAAATAAACAATGTATATGCGGGTGTGTGCATGTATATACACGGGGTACAGTGAATTCTCATGCTTTTTATACAGGAAATATTTGTCGTTCTAGCCTCACAAACAACTTATTTCAGGCTGTTTTTTGATACTGAACTATTTATTACTGCATTGGACTTTTGTCTTTTACAGTTATTGTCGCTGCTATGTTTTTATTACTCTACTAAAAACCCCACTCCTGGGTTTTCCTCTAAGAAATGGTAATGTGCAGCCACTTATTGTTTTGTTCTATGCTATTCACAGTATGTGCCAGGATTTCCTACCCTCCAGGTTTGTGTGTCATTTTAGCATCTTAGTTTTTAAATAATTAATATTTAGCATCACCTTATAACACTTAAGATCAGTAATCTTCAAACAAGGAGAGATTAGTAAGTACAGCATACAGTTGCAGTGTCCAACTGGACTTTTACCTCCTCCCCGCCTCTGGGGCCTGTTTCTCATCTTTCTGTGAGGACACACACACACTTCAAATCCCTCATGCTGTGTGTCTGTGTATACAGGTTGTTGTGTACTTCACTCTGCTTTGAGAAAACAGTTGGTCTTTGATCTAGAAAGCCTCCTGTTCCTGGATCTTCTAGCATATCTGCAGAAGGTTTCCCCAACACTCATATCTGCTAATTCAAAGCATTTTTTTTAAAAAAAAAAAAAAAAGCCTTTCCTGTGCACCTGTGCCTGGCCAGGGAAGAATTCGGCTCTATGGCCCTGCTTCAAAGACTGAGAGAAGCAACAGGCTTGGTTAAACTAGCAGTTGTGACCTCACATCTACCCCTCCATTAACTGCCACTGTGATGCACAGCTCCTGCCTCCTGTCCTCTCATGCAGTCTCCCTGGCACTCGCTGGGTCTGCAGATTGAAGCTGGGAGTGTGCAGAGGTGGAGGAGGCGGTAGATGAAGAGAGGACGAGCTGGCAATGCAAATGTCACCAACTCCAAGAGACTTTCTCCGACCAAAATTTCAAGTCTCTCCTTTAACACCCCACACATAGAATGTCATTATTCTGCTGTCTTTTCTTACAGGATTTTGTCGCCATGAATGAACTGTTCCATCTGTGGAAATGTTTACTAAATATTCTGCCACAGTGATTCCCTATCTCTGCCTCATTGAAATGCAGGGGTAATTTTTAAGTGCAGAAAGACTACGTCAATGATGTCCACTGATACATCTTCCAGAACCAGGCCTGGCCCAGAGCAGGTATGCTGTAATATTTGTGGAGAGGACCTTGGTAATCTTCCAACTAGATACAACTGTCACTCTGATAAAGAAAAACGGTCTGTCACTTCCCACGCAGTAAAACTCATCCTCACACACCCTACAATTCCATTCCAGAGCAGATACCAGATGGGGTCCAGCAAGCAGCCACAAAATTACCAAGTTACTCCCAAATCGGGAGTGACTAGAAATCTGGAAATAGACTAACAGACCATGGGTAGGATCCTAGCAAGGTCTAGCAAATTGAAAGCACCCAGCCCAAAATAAATGGACTGTCAATGTGGTCCTTCCAATTTAAGAAGTCACCCAGAATCCTAGGCTAGAGAAAACTCCAGTTAGCTGGGTTTGGTGGCACACTCCTCTAATCCCAGCACTTGGGAGGCTGAAGCAGTAGGATCATTGCAAGTTTGAGAACAGCCTGGGCTACAAAGTGAGGTCAAGACCAGCCTGAACTGCACAGCAAGATCCTGTCTCAAAAACACATACACAAAAAAAGAAAAAGAAAGAAAGAAAGAAAGAAAGAAAGAAAGAAAGAAAGAAAGAAAGAAAAGAAAAAAGAAAAATGAAACTCCAGTAAGAACAGGAAGACTTCCCAAATGCTATCACAGCAGGGAAGAAGTCATTTCCACTCCTCTGTGAAGTATTCTGGCCCCACCCCCTCCATTTTGTAGGTAAAGAAACCAAAGATAAAAATTTTCAAGTAGCTTGCTCAATGTTAGAGCCAACTAAGAAGGGACAGAACCCTTTGAGGCCCAGTGAGTGATTTCAAAGCCTGTCACGTGAAGTTCACAACAGACCATGTCCAGCACAGCTGTCCTGGAGGTGGGAAGTCACCTCCATCAGCCTCGGACCCTCGCACTAGGCACCAGGACCTCTGCTCTTACTGTCAGTTTAGTCCGCTGCAGCATGACCCGGCATGTCCCCGAGGGTGACAAGTTCATGGCCTAGTCAGTCCTCAGCCTGACGCTCCTAGGACCTGTGCAGCCTCCAAGGTAGCCACCGAGGGGCTATACCCTCCCAGGAACTGTGGGACTCTGGCACCTCGCTCTTTGACACTACCACACATTAGCAGTCCCTCCACTTACTCCCACCACAGTGTGGGACACAGCCCTGACCCACTGAACCAGGCAGACAAAGGCCAAACCTCCAAACCTGGCAGCCACAGTGAACCTTTTCCCTTCATAAGCTGATTTGTCTCAGGTTTTGTTTTACAGGAATGGGAAGCCAACTAACACAGTACCCATGTCATCACTGTGTACTGTGGAACTGATTGGTTAGTGCGTGGGCAAACACAGTCCTGCTCTCCTCCACCTGCATGTGAGGAAGATCTTCTGGTATCAAGGGCCATTTCTCCTGATGAGTTCAAGGATGCACTGAATGTGCAAGATAAATATGGCATTTTCAGTTGAGTCAAATATATTTTATACTGAGTAATAACCCTATCTAATACACATTATAACTATCCAGCTTGCTATTTTAAAGAAACAGAATTTGTAGGGTAATTTGTAGTGTAAATATTATAGTATATACTTACAAAGCCAATAAAAGTTAAGCAAAACTTAAACATGCTCTATTAAAATTCAAAGCTTTTGCTTGAAAACAAAAGTCCTTATCTCTCTCATTAAAATCAAGTACAAAATTTTGGTAACTAAAATATCAGGGATTAATATATAAAAGTCAACTAACCTTACTTCCAAGTACAAGGAAACCCCGGTCCCTGGTCAGGGTTGTGTGGAAATGAGAAGAGATACATTGCAACAGGTACAGATTCCCCAGCTGAATCAGTCTTGAAGGGACTGAGGGAGGATGAGTTTAAAATATTTCATCACCGCCAACGTTCTTCGAGGTCTGATAACCCTGCTTGTTTCTGACAGAGGGTAGAGGCCCAAACCCTCCACATGGACACAGCAGGAATCTCTTCCCAGAGACTGTCAGGAGCCCCAGACAACCATGCACAGTCTGTGCACTGAAAATGTCTTTTGAAACTAGACCGTTGGTGCCAATGTACATTCTGCACAGTAACCCGCTCTGGCATGGCTCTCGCTGTTGGAACCTATGTCGTGGTTATGCATCCCACTGAGGCAGGAGCCACAGAGCACCTCTGGAAGTGTCCCTGAAACGGGTGCCTGGCCCCTGGGAGACTTGGTTCTCTATCTGACTTGACAACTGGGATCTGCTCTGCTAGAAAGCTTTTCCAATCCACCATGTATCTGACTTGACGCTCTTGGATACACATGGGTCAGTCCCCTGCTCCCATCAGCACATGTCACAAACCCATCCACATCTGCTTCATTGGTAGGCTGGGGGGTCTCCTCCAACAAAATACTCCTTTCTTTATTCCCCTGTCTTGGAACTCTTACCAGCATACTTTCCTGCAAAGCACACACCTTTTAAGTTTTGGGAGAAGGGAACAGTGTAATCCTTGAATAAACATGAAATTGTAATGCACATTTTAAATGCGAATAGAAACAAGAATGAAGTGTGGTTTCTGTTGCGAGCCCTTTTCTGCTCCACATTTTCAGGCACATAGCACCTCTTCTAACCACAGTGTAAGTTCATCTGCTTCACAAAATGGGGAACTGTAAAAACGAGTCCTTTCTGTAAGAGAAAGTCCCCTCTAAAGTCAGATGTCTGGTGAAAGCTGGATGGCCAGTGGCCTCGCTGTCACTCACCCTGCTAAGAATCCTGAAGTTCCCACCCTGACTGAGTCATCTAGGTTACCATGGATACAACCGCCTCTCCCCTTAGTGCTGGTGAGGAGAGCTGTCCAACCACACTTGGGACTTTTGTCATTTTCTGTTCTCTATAAATTGTACTTGGTGAAACGGTTTAGGTAGTTTTGGAAAGATTAAAAACAAGCATATTACAAGAAGCATCTGAAACATTAAGTGGCAGCAAGATACAGAAATTTCACCTGTGAAATGGGGTAAGAACCAGCAAGCACTGTGCGATACTGCATTTAATAAAAGCAGCACGGCGTTCCTTCAGAGTTTCCCCTAACCAAAACAGGACTTCAAAAGCTAAATCAATAGCTGCAAGTAAAACTTATTGGAGAGATTCTTTGAAGAGTGCATACCTGAACTCTGGGCAAAATACACGAAACAGTATTGAGTTTAGATTATTATTTCTAAAGGAAGGAATTGGTTTTCTGGTTTTTGATGGTCACTACATATCTCAACACCTTGCAGTGACTTTCAGACTTTAGAAAAAATATGATTACAATACAATTCACTTCAATTTTTTGTACACAAATAAATGGCTTTAGTTTCTTTTCTGAAAATGCAAAGAGATAGTCTGTGATCTGTGATTGAAAGTCAGGAGTCTCTTATCCTAACACCCAGGCAATGAGAAAAATATTTAGCATTATTTATTAAAAATAGCACACACGCTATCTTTTCTTTTATTGCTCTTCTTAATTCTCTGACACACCAATCATGAACACTCACAAGTGTGATCCCATGGAAACTTGTAATCAATACTCTACCATAAACAAAATGTTCACACTAGGTCAGGGGGTCGACCCGACCCACCCTGGCAACCTGGAGTCACATGTCTGATTCCCGCTGGCAACAGGCTTGGCCGTGTGACCTGCTGTGAACCATGAACTCATCAAGAGGCAGCAAAAACTTAGCCATGATTTCATTTTTTCTGTCATGAGATGCATTACTCACCAGATGGGTGCTGAAACCCAAGTGGAGTGGCATAGAACACAGCTGAAGCCAGTCCACAATGGACAGGACAGGAGCAAGAGAGAGACCTGTCTTGTAAGTCCCTTGGTGGCCTAGCCTGTCCAGGCCTCTCCTGAGTGACACAGGTCGATGCTGATGCTGTATACATGCTCAGCATTCCTGACAGCCAGGTCCCTCCCACAGCCATGCGAGGGGCGCACTGCAACTCACAGATAAACAGGAATGGTCCTGGCACCCACTAGAAGAGTAAAACAATAAAACTTTTAAACGTCCAACAACACTGCAGGAAGTTATTTCCTTTTCTGTGACTTATTTGTCTCACTTATTTCTTTGCTGCAAGCTACATTAAGCCCCTGAGTGGGAGCACCTTTCTTAATAGGTTGAGAAATCACAGTGTCAATGAGATCCTACACGTGGCCTGCATGGATCTTTCCTCTTCCACTCTACTTCAGCTCTGCCACCCCTTGTACGGTGACTCAAGTTACCATTCACATATGCAGTGTTTTATCATATTTTTATTCACAAAAAAGAGGAAGTTAATTTTATACATACTCTTTCACATCTTGATTTTCTCACTCAAAAGTAGCAAGCAAAATCCTGCTGACTCATCCGCAATTTTTGCTACCAATTTGTTCTTTTAAATACATGCACAAAGAGGAGCTAAAGATGGCGGACCAATAAGTAGCAGGACAAGGAGCCTCTCTGAGAGAGACAGCTCAGATGCCAGAATAAAACATCCTGGAGAGACCCGGACAGAGGGAGATGGATTCTCTCAACCTAGGAAGAAACTGAAGGGAAAAGACCTCAAATACGAAGTCCCGGGGCTACCATTAGACAAGCTAAGATCAGCGGTTATGGCGCTCTCGCCGAGCCGCCTGAATTCTTGTGGCCAAGTCCAGCCTGAGCGCCCAAACCCGCGCCCATGCGACTGGCCTGAGCTGCCCCCGAGCGTGGAGCTGAGCCATGCCGCACACGCCCAGAGGCACCGTGGACTCCTACCACAGTGCACTGAAGTCAGAGCTCAGGCAGCCCAACGGAGAACAGAACCAGAGAGGGACTGGCCTCGTTAACCCGAGGTGAGTGCTGGAAATAAGACCCTCCCATGGGAAACGGGTGACCAACTGGACGACATGTCGGAGTCGGGCAGGACGGGCCTGAACTAGGAACTGCAGTGACTTTAGTTGATTGCTCCCCTCCCAGAGCAGATTGGTGGGATCTGCTTGGCCTGGGTCACACCCCTGACTGGGACCCAATAAGTCCTCCCAAACTAATTCCCTATACACAGCATGAACAGACGCAGTGAAGGCCTGAGAAGGTTGGCTGGCCTGGAGGGGAGGGGCCAGCATACACTGCCCCTGCCTGCACCTCAGTGACTAACAGCAAACTGGAGAGGGCAGAAACCCCCTAGCCTGTGTGCTCCAGAAGAACCATAACCAACAAGAAAAGGGACTGGGAACTACACTATACACATGTATGGAAGGAACCAAAAACATAATGAGAGAAAGAAATAAGAAAAAGCCCCCAGTCCCCAACCTAAGAATATTGATCCAGGAGAGGTAAATATAAAAGAGATCGAGGGCAGCAAACATGCAACATCAAACACGGCATCATCAGATATAAAGAGATATCTTTGGGACCTTTTAGACAAGCTCAAAACTGAAATATTAATTCAAGTTAAGCAAGATATAAGTAGATTAATAAAAGAAATGCTAAGCACCTCTAAAGAAGACACAGACAGAAGAATGGAGAAACACAAAAGAAGGAGAGAAACATTTGATGAAAAATATAAAGAAAACCTAGAATACATGAAGCAGATTCAAAGAGATTACCAGGAAACTAAAAACTCCATTGAAAGCTGGCAAAACTACTTGAAAGAAACTAAGGATAGACTATCAAAACTTGAATACAGGTTTGCAATGTGATCATGAAAGGAAAGATCTTTTAAAAATAACAAGGAAACAGGCAGTAACAATACAAAGCCTAGAAGATGACAGGAGGATGTATAACTTAAGAATAAAACACGTGAATGAAGAAGCAGGAGTCAAAACAAAGGAATTACAAAGGCAATTCACATAAATAATTAAGGAAAACTTCCCAAGCATAACAAAAGGAAATGATATACAGATGTATGAAGCATACAGAACTCCAGCCACCTACAACCAAAACAGAGCTACACCCAGACAAATAATAATCAAGATCCCAGAAATTCAATATAAGAACAGAATTTTAAAAGCTGTCAGAGAAAAGAAACAGATCACCTATAAAGGAAAACCCATCAAAATCACAGCAGACTTCTTGACACAGACCATCAAATCAAGAAGAGCTTGGAGCGAAATAATCCAAGCCCTGAAAGAAAATAACCTCCAGCCCAGATTGATGTACCCTGCAAAGCAGTCTCTAGAAATCAATGGCGAAACAAGATGCTTCCATGACAAAAAGGAACTGGGGGAATTCCTGACCACCAATCCAACCCTACAAAAAATACTGAAGAACTTTCTAGAGAGAGAAAAAAAAATACCAGGATTTCAGGAACAGTGGCAGGGAGGCCTCAATGAACGGGGCAGACAGTGGAATGAAAGAGGAAAATAGACAACCAATGGCAGAAAAATAGAATAACAGAAATGAGCCAGAGAAGGTTGGCTGTAATCTCTAACATAGATGGCCTTGATATACTAACAAAAAGAAACACAGGCAGAGTAGATCAGGAGATAGGGTCCATTGAGATGCTCTGCATTGGAAACATAATTAACCTGAAAGAGGGTTTATAACAGAAAGTCAAATATGAGAAAACAATGCTCTATGTGACAGGGAACCAGAGAGAAATAGGGGCAACTCGACCAGCACCTGCAAATAGGTTGAAAGGACATGATACTTTTGTGCAGTAGAGAACTACTCAGCTATAACAAAGGAAAACCTTGAGGCTTTTATAGGTAAAGGAATACAACTTGAGATCAAGCCCAGGAGTCAGAAGGCTCAGAACCAGTTAGGGTAAATAGCAGGTTGCTCCCCACAATGTAAAAACTGAGGAAGTTAGTGGGACCCAAAATATGCAGTGCACCCTGTGGGAGTGAAAGGGAAGGAATAGTCTAAAAAAAGAAGGCAGAGGATATTGTTAATAGTGTAACAGGATTTAAAATCTACATTATTCTCACCACTCTGTTTAGATGGATTATATTCTGTACCAGTTTGTCTACTTACATTAGATTTGAGGGCACAGACAGCTATCCCAAAAATAGCAGGATATATCATGGTAATCATCCTTAATTTCCTATTAACTTAATCTGAAGCCCTGTATAACTTATACTGTCTTATTATGACTGATCTTATTTGAATCTGGTTTGTTAGATTGTTGTTTTGTATTGACTGATTTTACTCAAATATGTTATGATGGATAGTATCAAGTCTAAGAGTATAGGCAAGTATACTGCAGATGACAAGATTCACTAGGGTACCCACTCTGGTCGGATTATTACCTGATTTTGAGGTCTTATAATGTCTCCAATGTTTTGTTTTTATTAATATTGTTATATACTGCTGAGACATCATAGTAACCATTGTAGATCACCTTGTATTGTGGTTTTATATGACTTTTTCATTTCATGTTTTTCTAGGAATTTGTTTTGTTTTGTCTTGCTTTGTTTTGTTTTTCCCTCTAAACAGAAAAGATAGATATACTTGTAGAGACTCATGCATGCGTAGAACTTCTAAACAGTTTATGAGAACCAATTATATAATGCATGATGAAATGAACAACTACTTTGAAGGAAAAGAGACACTACAGTACCCAGTGCTGATTCTGAAGCGTCATGATATGAAATCCAGCAATACTATCATTCTTTGTTCAGAGTGATTTTAGCCTGTTTTGTTTTGTTTAAGTTCAACACACATGAAGGTATGTACAGCTATTTTGAAGAGAATGAGAGACACTACAACAGCCATTGTTGTCTTCCCTATTGTCTGGTCTTGAACACCTAAAATGCCTTCCTCATCTTGTTCAGATCAGTTTCATACTATGTTGTTTTGTGTGAATTCTCTGTGTGTGAAGATACTGACAACTATTTGGAATAAAACAAGAGACAATATGATAGAGAGTGAAGATCTCTGTCTTGCTTGGAAATATATGTCTCTTACATTGCTTTCTTGTGTTCTGTTTTGTTGTGTTTAATTTTACCCTCTTTAAAATAAATAAATACATGCACAATACTGCATGGAGTAGATGCATTATATTCATTCAGGAAGTTCCTATTTTGCATATTCATTTTCAGCATTTCAACAGTGCTAACAAGGTTGTAATAATCATTTATGTACACATTTTTATGAATCAGTGGTCTTATTCTTATCAGATTTCCAAGAGTAAGAACCGTAGAGTCTAATGGTACATGTATTTTTAACTTTAATAGATAATGCTAGATAGCTTTCCCAGGGAGCTACGACACTTCACATTTCATCTTAACAGGCACTGCAGTTCCTGTTACCTTCTGCCAATCTTTTTTTTTTTTTTTTGGTTTATTGGTACATATGTACAGTACATAGTGTTTCATTCCTTGTGTGGAGTTGGTACATGTGTGTAATACATCTTAATTCCTTTTTACTCCCCTTCTCCTCCCTCCTTCCCTCCCCCTCCTCTTCGCACTTGAGCAATACAGTGGAGAAAATATTAGAACACATATTTATAGTGATTCGCATGGACTAAGAAGCGCGTCGAGTTTCGCCCACGCACAACATGGTATGCAGGTTCTGCTGGTACCCTCACCTGGTCAGTATGTGCAGGCGAAAAGGGTATTCTGCGAAGACACAAGATTGGCAGATCACGGGGAAACTGGCAGGTCCAACTCACCATAAGACCAGGGAAATGAACCCCAAAATTGTATCACTTAGTTTAAACTAAAATAACCCAAAGTGGGTGAATGGCTTAAATATCGCTGGAAAACAGCGAGAGTCAAAGATAACTGTAATGAATGTTTAGACAATAGCAGAGCTGACCCTCCTCCTGCTCACGATGTCCTCAGCGCGCGGCAACAGACAACAATCAGTCCCTAAGGCGACGTCCTGATGCATAGATGTGCACATTTATAGATGAATATTGTTTTTTCAGACAGTGGTAGATAATATTATAAGCCATCACTGTTAGCAAGATATTTTAAAGTAATGTTTGTTTCATGTTCTTAAAACTCTCGCTTTTGTTTTTTGTTTTGTTTATTTGAGATAGGGGTCTCTATGCAGTTCAGGCTGGCCTTAAACTCACCCTGGTGACCTTTCTGCCTCAGCCTCCCCACTGCTGGGATTTCAGGTGTGCACCACTATGGCTGGTTTTAAAACTCTTTGGTTCAGGTTTTAAAACATGTGTAGATATTAGTATAGAGAAGCATGTATATAATAGACAAATATAAAGTATGTATATCCTCAAAATCCAGAGTGTGTGAGCAAACTGTGGAAACCACCACAAAAGAGCCAGGTCTCCCAGTTCTGCCCATGTGCTATCAAGCCAAGCAGGGGAGGCCTATGCACTGCTCATGGGGGATAGCATAGGAGGAGCTTCCTGGTGAGGAAAAAGAACCGTGGGAAAGAACGTGCTAGGAGAAGTCTAGCTGATTAGACAGGAGCACAGTAAACACCGAGGAAGAGAAACCCACCCACCCCTGGGGAGCCAGCAGCAGTGCTGAAAGCCAGGGTGGGAGCAGGATTCAGTTTTCACACGACCCTGACACGTTCCACAGGGCAGCTCCAGCGTGCCCTCTCTCTAAGGGGAGGGCAGCTAAAGGCAAGCCAGAGGTCCAACTTCCTAAGCTAATAAGTTAATAAATAACCCGGACACAGGCAAAATAAAATAACCCAAATAAAAAATATGAATAAATAACAGTTACTCAAGCCAAGTTAATAAATCCACCCAGCCAAAGAAAAGTAACTGAATACTACAAGGAAGTCTAAGTAAACCAAGGTTTTTGTGGTGTATTTGTGTTGTAAGCAAAGGCAGCAGATTGACTAACCAAATTTTACTATTTTTCCAAAATTTATTTTTATATTATCTGACTCTCTCTATATATTGGGTATTAGTTTTTCTTCTTTTCCTTGTAGTGCTAAAAACTGAATCCAAGTTCTTTGCACTGCACTAATATCTCAGCCCTTTTTCTTGTATTAGACAGGATGTTGGTACACCACTAAGTTGCCCTGGCTGCCCCTGAACTTGCAGCCTCCCTTCCTCAGCCTCCCGTAGTACCAAATTATAGACACATATCACCACACTTGACTTGATTTGACTTTATTATTTTTATTTTATATGTTAAAAACATTTAATATGAGATCTATCCCACTGGCAAATTTTTTTAAGTCTTCAATACAGTATTGTTGGCAATAGGTTACGTTTGTACCATTCTTATGAGGAAATAGATTTCAGGAAGAAAAAAAATCAATGCCCACTGGCTGAATGTACATGCACTCTCTCATTTGCTCCTACTGCAGCCTCCTGGAAGAGCTACTGGCACCCTTACGGGGGTAGGGAACAGAGGCTACAGCGCTCCCACACACCCAGAGCAGACACAGAACCCAAGCTCCCTGACACTCATCTCTCTTTTTTTAAATTTTATTTTAAAGGGGGTAAAATTAGACACAGCAAAACAGAACAGAACAGGACGTAAGAAAGCATAAATTTCAAAGCTAGACAATCAGAGATCTTCACTACCTGTCATATTGTCTCTTGTTTTCTTCCAAATAGTTGTCCATATCTTTGCATACGGGGAGTTCATACTAAATATCATAGCCAATCTTTTCACAAGATGTCCAGTTCACTGGCTCCCACTTGCTCAACTGGGGGGGGGGGACGACACATGGGATGAAGGACAGGACAACATGAGATGTTTGATTCTCAGCCCACATGCCAGCAGGCTCACAGCCAGCAGGCTCACAGTCACCCCCCAGAGATGGGAGGAGCTCCTTGTTCTCCCAGCACCCCGAGTCAACTGCATGGTGCAGATCCCGAGGTGCCAGGGTCTCTCTCCTGCAGGCCACCGAAAGTCTGCCACATTCACCTGCCATTTCTTTCTGATGAATTGACCATTCCATTTCCAAAGTTCTGAAATGGCCAAGAGACCACAGAAAGAATTCGTTTTAGGCTCCTATTTGAAACCAGCAGCTACAGCAATCCGCTGGCCTTGCTTCAGGGCCACAATGCTCATCTCTTAAACTCAGCCTTGCCAAGATTATCAACAGGTGATTGCCAGGGATGGCTTCGAATTTTAGGCTCTTCTAAAAATTTTAGTGTTTCAAGGAGAGTTGATCTTAAATGAAGGTTGATATACAAATCAAAAATAAATATAATCAAATATAAAAGTCTTAATTCTCCCTATTAAAAGCAAAAGAAGAGCCAGTGTGTTAGTACATATGTGTAATCCCAACACTTGCACTTGGGAGGACAAGGCAGAAGGATGGTAAGTTTGTGACCAGTGTGCGTCCAGAGTGAGTTCCAGGCTAGCCCAGAAAGAAAGAAAGAAAGAAAGAAAGAAAGAAAGAAAGAAAGAAAGAAAGAAAGAAAGAAAGAAAGAAAGACAAAGATGTTTCTCCTCACACTTTCTCTACTTTCACTATTTCTCAGTCTTTCCCAAAGTTATGTACCTCTGAATACCTTAACGAGAGCCAATCAGCTTCTTGCTGGTCTTACAACTCTGAATATTCTCTGAAGAACCTGGGAGCCCACATCAAAGAAGACAGCTACCATGTCTCCTTGTTTCAGTGGCCGGGCCAGAACCTAACTGTGGTGGGCACTTTGCAAAATACCTTCTGTCATAAAGATATAAGAAGTTGGCTTTTCCTCTGGACACAGCCAATCACCAAAGGCATTGGCTTTCTCTTTCCTGTTAAAGCATGAGGCCAAAGCAACTCCATTTTGGGTTTAAATGACCTGGCTATCTACTCACTATCCATCCCCACACCCCATTACCATCCTGAGCTCCAAGAAATGGTGACTATGTGTTTTTTTTCCTAAGCACAGCCAGTTCTAAGATAAGAAGCAAGGACTTTCATTTCAAACCCCACACCCCCTCTCTAGCTTACTCAGCAATCACCAACCCTCCCTAACTCCACTCGAGTTACTCAACAGCCATAAATTATAAGCCTTCAGATTTAGCCAGTGAACTTAAAGATTAGCTGTTTCTCCTGAGTTACAGCTAAAAGGGGCAACTCCTTTGTCCCAGTTGCCTGCCACCTCACGCTTGCACCCTTCTGCAGAAGCAAAATGTCTAAGCGCTTTATTATCTACACTGACACTTTGAGTCTGGGAGCTGATTCCCAACAGGTAGGCAGTCACTCCGTCCCTGGCAAAGACAGGATGCAGTGTGTGCAGTGCAGTGGGCACCAGCTGCTTGCCTATATCAGGAACATTCTGTTTTTTGCAATTTCTAGCAGATTCCCTGTGATCCACATCCCATTCTAGGTCAAATCTTACTCAGTTATAAAACTTTTTCCTGGCTCTACTACCTTTGTGATTTTCTGGGTTGGGAGAAGATTTTGGCTTTTAATCATACTTTTCCAACAAGTGCCAACATAGGTAACCAACAAGGACAAGATCATGGAAACATATTTTCAAGCCTTCAGTCATCAAATATGATGTGCTATCTGGGCTTCAGTGTGATAGTCTTAGGTTATCAGATCTACATTCTCGGTATTCAAACCCTATGATCTCTTTCTAAAAAAAAAAAAATAGTCTGAATCATTCCTGGAGTGATTCCATTTCTATCCCATTTTCCTTGAACCAAAAGCAAGCAGTAGTCACCTGCTTAACCCACTGTGAAGGAAAATGTCATTTGCTGGTTATAAACTCCCTTCTGCTTGCCCTTGAGGATGCCACCCAGATCCCTCCTTCAGTACCGAGCCAGATGCTGGGGTGCTGGCTGCTCTCAACTAAGTTCCCTTCAAGAAACTGCCATCAGGGAACAGCACCATCCAGTCCAAGGTCCTCCTTCCAAAGAGCAGCCGGAACCCAGTGACTGCAGATGGTGGCCCAGAGGAAGGGCGGGAGAGTTAGGAGTGGCAGAACTGCTGGCCCCGAGAGCCAAGCCTGAAGGGCCATCTCAGGACCGCTAAGGCCCTTGCTGCAGGCACATCACAGTTCAACTTCCACTGGTGCTGTTTCCCGCATTCCTCTCAGGTGCTGTTCCTGAGCTCGCCTACAAAGACAAAACAAAATCCTCCTGCAGGTAAACCTGTCTGCTTCCTAAGGGGCCTAACCTGTGGCACTCATAATGACAGAAAAAAATTTCTGAATGCCAAGCAGTTACTGATGTCTGACAGTGTGACGAATACTAACCAGTATTTCCCCATACCATTTTATGGAGCAGCTGGATGAAGGCAGGCCTGCCCCTGGCCTGCATAGTGCCTCTGTCAAATTAAAGAACAGCGTCCCTGGTGAAGGACGGAGCTCTAGGGCAACATCATTCTGTGAGTAGAGCAGCAAAGACCAGATGTCCGCCTACTCGCTCCTTTGACCAAACCCCCTCGTGCATTTCTAATCTGCATGAGGGCACATGATGGCCTGACTCCCATACACAAGTCCAGAGTGTATCAACCGCCACTACGCAAGAAAATGGAGTTGCTGGAATAGAGTGGGCAAATGTTTATACACAAGCATTACAAATGCTGGGAATGGAAAGACCCTGAGGACAGAAAACACTACCAAGACGCCTAAGGGTATGAGAAATATGAACTAAAAAGTATCATAATATCTCTAAAAGTACCTCATGCATCATAACAAAGGGAAGGAGCTAAAAACAGCAGCAAAACTGGGGGTCAAGAAGTGAGAATATTGATAAAGGTGCAAGCTGAGCACACATCATAGGACTGGGTCTACAGATGAACAGCACACTCCGATCACTCTCCTGATGAAGTTTTATTGTTATAGGTCTTATATTTTATTTGGAGCAGTTTTATGTGCTCTCAAGGAAATATCTGACCATTGGCATTTCAAAAAATTCTACAGGTAAGATATTCCCAAACATAAAGGTCTTCTCCTAAAAATCAAATGAAAAAACGTATGTGAGTATTCAAACCATGCTTGTGTGAATGAATAAAGAATCAGTATAGTATTGTTTCCCTGGTGTGAGTAAAAAGAGTAAAAATGTGTAAAAAAAATAAAAAAGAAAAAATCAGTAAGATTTAGCATACAAAACTCAGTAGTTTCTACAAACTAACAATAAACTATCAAAAAAGATTAAGAAAACAAATTCCATTTATAATAACAGAAAACAAAACACATAGGAGTAAATTTATTCAAAGATAGTGAAAACTATAAAACATTGATGAAAGAAGATTAGGTGCCATAGCAATATATGTGCAGCCATGTTTATAGCAGCACAATTTGTAATAGCTAAATCTTGGAAACAACCTAAATGCCCATCAACTGTGGAATAAATAAAAAAGTGGTATTTGTATACAATAGAGTATTACTCAGCTATAAAGAAGGATAAACTTGAGAGTTTTATAGGTAAATGAACGCAACTTGAGACCATACTCATAAGTGAAACAAATCAGACTCACATGTGTAAATATCATATAGTCTCCCTAATGTAAAAAAATGAAAGAGTAAATAAGATCCAAAATGTAGGATATGGTGAAAGAGAAAGGGAAAGAAACTGCTCAAAAAGAAAGAAAAGGATAGAGGATAGGGGAAAGGAGAAAAGAAGGAAAAATATTATGTATATATATATATATTTTTATATATATATATATATATACAAGATAGATAACTATACTACTAATCTCAGTTCATCAAAAAGAAGTTTGTGCTCTCATTGTTAGATTGATCATTTTTCATACCTATATCTTGTAATCTGAACAACTACTTTGAAGACAATATGCACTATATTAACCAGTGTTAATCTCCTATTATTTTTTGAGTCTATATCATTGTTTTTATTTTTAAAAAAGAAAATTAGAAATGAACGAAATGATATCCTGTGTTTATGGCTTAGAATAAATATTGTTAAAATATCCATACTGCCCAAAACAATCTACATGTTCAAACATAACATTTATCAAAATACCAAAGAAATTTTATAAAGAAACAGAAAAAAATCCTGAAATTCATACGGGACATACCAAAAACCACATAGCAATCTTGCGCAAAAAGCACAAACCTGGAGTTACTCTTCTCTGGTTTAAAAATAAATTAAAACTCTGCGATCAAAACAGCATGATATTGGCATAAAAGCAGACACATGGACCACTGGAACAGAACAGAAAGCCCAAATAGAAATGTGCACAGTCTATAGTCAGCTGATTTTTCAACAAAGGTGCAAAGAACAGTCTTTTCAATAAATGGCTTCAGGAAAAGAGAAGAATGAAATTGATCTTTATTGGAGACCATAAGCCAAAATCAACTCAAAATAGATTAAGGCCCGAAATTATAAATATACTTGAAGAAAACAGAAAGGGAGCTGGGTATGATGGTATCTGTGCATGTAATCCTAGTCGCTTGAGAGGCTGAGGCAGGAGGATCATAAGTTTGAAGCCAGCCTAACAAGTTAGTGAGACTCTATTTCAAAATGAAAAAACGGGGTTGGAGTCGGGGGAAGAGGGGAGCTGGAGGTATAGTTCAGCATTAGTTGCTTGCTAGCAGCCACAGAAACCCGGGTTCAATCTCCAATTCCAGAAGGAAAAAAAGGAAAGAAAACATAGGAGAAACTTTCATAACACAAATCTGGACAATAATTCATTGGATATAACTCCAAAAGCACAGGGGACAGATACAAAAACAGATAAAAAGGGATTACATTAAACAAAGTCAAATTCATAGAAACAGAGAGAACTGTAGTTACTAGAGCCTAGGTAGAAGGTTGGCAAAAGGGGAGATGTTAGGCCAAGGTTACAGAACTTCAGTGAGACAGGGGAAATAAGTTTTAGTGATCCACTGTATATTATATTAACTACAGCTAATAATGAAGTATTTTACATTTTAAAATTTCTAGAAGTACACTTTAAATGTTCACACCACCAAAAAAAGTAAGCAAAGAGATGGATATGTTAACTAGCTTGATTTAATGATGCCAGGATACACACATATATCAAAACTTCACATCAAGCTGGGTACGGTGGTACATACCTGTAATCCCAGCACTCAGGAGGCTGAGGCGGGAGGATCATTGCAAGTTTGAGACCAGCCTGGACCACATAGTGAGCTCAAGGCCAGCCTGAACTATATGGTTAGACTGTGTCTCAAAAAGACAAAAAAGAAACAAAAACAAAAAACAAGCCTTCACATTCTACTCCACGAATATGTAAAATTACTGTCAGCAAAAAAGGTGAGCAAAAGAGCTCATAGACTAACCAGTGGGCTCTACTTTTTAATCTGCCTCTGCGAATGGCATCTTCAGTATCTGAAAGCCAGGCTTCTGAATGGCCCTGACCCGTCCCTGTCCCTCACTGTCTCCTCAAGCCCTTCCAGCATTTTCTTCTTATCCTGCCACCTTTCTGGCAGCAACAGAAGACATTTTATTTGAGCTGTTTTCTTCTAATTCAATAGTTTCCAGTCTCTGTCCCTCAAAACCTCTTCTCTAATCTGAAAATATTTTCCTAAATTTAGTTCTGATTAGGTAATGTCCTGGTTCAATGATCTTCAGTGACTCCTAATTTACAAAGGCTTCCAGAATAAATTCTAACTTGCATGGCCATGGCATAAATAACACTAGAGAGTGCGTGGTGCAGGGGCAATGAGGTCAAATAGAATTTTTTTTTTTTTTTTTTTGCTGATACTCAGGGCCTTGGGCATGCTAGGCAAGTGCTCTACCATGAAGTTACTTCCCAGCCATATATCTAAGTTTTGAAAACTACATCCAAAGTAGCAATGTGTCAAGAGTCACTTTTACCTCTTTAAGTGTACCATGGATCTTCTGCTTGTACTGCATTTAGTATAAGCATATTTAGTTATAAACACTCTTTGGTCCTTCAATGTAAGAGAAAGAAAGACAAAAGGAGAGAAAAGAGAGAGAGAAAGAAAGAAAGAAAGAAAGAGAAAAAGCAAGCCTCTATTGTCAATACAGGAAGACTGCCAGAGAGACACAAGCACCCTCTGAGGGAGACAAAGAAAACTGTGTGCTTTTATTTGGTTTTGACAGGGAGTGGAGACATCTGATTGGGGGAATGTTGGCCCACCCCCCAAAAATGGAAGGTTCAACTTTAGAGTTTGAAAGAACACAGAAGTCAGTGCTGAAGAGAGGCCCTGTCCTGTGCCTTGGTGACTGGGAAGAGCACACTTGGGAAAAACCTGTCAGATACTATCTGGAGTTATCTTTTCTCACTCTATATTGAAAATGCCTTAGGGCTGGGGTTGTAGCTCAGTGGCATAAGTGCCCATCTGGCAAGCGTGAGGTCATGAGTTCAATCCCCAATACCAAATAAATAAATTAATAAATTAAATTAAATGCCTTAAAAGCAAAAGTTTAATACTATCTTTGTATCTCCCATACTCCATTCCATGACACATTGTACATAACAAGAACTCTATAAATGTTAATTAAATTGGATTGAGTTGTACCATTTTATGTGATCTATCCAAGCACTGACATAAAAGTACTGATGTAAGAATTCTATCTCCTTGGCACCTGCCACAGGAGTACAGTTGCTGTTCCCAGAATTGTGTTAATTTGTGTCAGACTCAAAGAATCCCTACCATGGTGAATAATTATTTTTAATTAAGACTTTTACACTGCAGAGATGGATGCATCTCAATTTTATTGCAGCACTACTCACAACAACAAAGTCACATAATTAGCCTATTTATGAATGGGGAAAGAAAATGTGGTATATATACACAATGGAATATACTTGTTCATTAAAAAATGAATGAAATGATGTCATCTGCAGGAAAATGGATGGAACTGGAGGTTATCCTGTTAAGTGAAGTAAGCCAGACTCAAGTGCCATATGTTTTCTCTCACATGTTGAATGCAGTGAGGGGAAAAGAAAATAGACACAACAGAAAAGTAAATAGATTAGAAGGGGAGCTATTAGAGAAAAAAGTGTTTCAGGAAGGGAAGGTAGGACAGGATAATCAATGGTAGATATTCTTAAAGTTTGTTAAGTATATGAAACTAATTAAGTAATGAAACATTTTCATGTCACCCATTATTGTGTATGATTGGTATGTTAATTAAATGTAAGTATTTTTAGTCGGTTTTTTTAAAATGTCTTGAGCAAAAGACAATAATAACATGTACTCGAATCCATCATTACTGTTGGGGAAAAAATGTCCAAAGATTGTTTTTCCTGTTCGTGTTTTTGAAAGGCTCAGGATAGAGCCCTGGGCTTTGAGCCTGCTAAGCAAGTGCTTTACCACTGAGCTGTATCCCCAACTCCAACGTCAGCTTTTACTGTGCTCTAGAATATGAGTTTTAAGTTGCATTGTTTTCTATTTTATTTCCACACAAACTAAAACTTAAGAAAATAAGTTGAAAATGTTTATCAACTTCACAATGCTTCAGTTAATATAAACAAAAATGATTTCTATTTTTGGCAAAGGATATGAGTAGCTAATCTTCGAATGGATTAAAATTACTGTGGTCACTCTGCTTAATTTTTTAACTCACTTTGAAAGTAAAATCATATAGAGTCAAACTATAATATACGGTTGAAAAGTTGCCACTAATACAACTTTTAACAGGTGCTGACTCTTTAAAAATGGGGATCTGTTAAGGTCCAGGACTTGGGTTAGAGACGCCCAAGGGTTAAATTTCCTAGTGCTTTAGACCTTGACGAAATTCTCTCCAAACCTCTGCATTCATGACTGTGACATAATAGAATTTATCTGAGGGCTGTTAACAGAATGAAATGATCATAAAGCATTGCACCTGAAAGGAATGGTAGCTGGAGCGATAACCATCTTAATATACAAGGGGTGATCAACATAGGTGGTGAAATACCTAAATTTAAGAAAATTTACTACAGGAAAAGACACATTGCCAAGAATGATGGGATGTGTTCAAGGCGAGAGGAAGTCTTTTCAGTATAAGATAGATTATGGCAATGTGTCTTTTACAGTAGCAAACATTTTAAATTTAAATATTCACTATTTCTTGTTCATCCCTCATGAATCAAACGTGCAGAGCAACCTCTGTCAAATAAAATCACCACTTTCATCCACCTTCCTCGCCAGGTCTGGTGAGCCTCCTGGCTCCTCCCCTAAGTCAAACCCAGCCCAAAAGGGAACCGATTTCCAGGACTCAGGCGGCCACGCGGGCAGCACACTAGAGCCTCATGAAAGAGTCCTGCAGAGCTACGGTGGGAAGCGGCAGGGCCAAGGGACTAGCGCGCGGCCGGCCACAGGGAGGGTAGGCTCTGGAGGAGGCTGGAGGCAATGGCTTTCGCTGCCGCGAACCGTTTGCAAATTTCAGCCTGCTCACTTGCAGCTGCCACCTCGCGTGTCCTCCATGGTCCTTCTTTGCAGGATGACCGTGCTGTCACACACCGCGAAAAAGCACGCTTTACTGAGCTGCCCAGCAACAAAGACACCATTGCGGAGGTGTGAACCCCGAGCCCCGCCCCATAGGCCCCTCCCACCACTGGCCCCGCCCCTCCCACGCAGGGCCGACGCCGTCGCCGGCAGGGGGCACGTCCCTTGGCATCCCGTGGCGTCTGGGTGACGGCACAGCGTGACTCCGCCTTCCGGGAGGGAAATGGAGGCCGTGAGTTGGCTGGGACCCCGCGCCCCCGGGGGAAGGAGGGGCGAGACAGGAGGATGAGGCGGGCTGGAGTGGGACGAGGCGGTTTTGGGGACCTATGGGGACACTTTGGGGGCCGTCAGCAAGGCCAAGCTGGCTGGGCTGCCGGGGGGGGGGCGGGCGTCGCACGTAAGTGTCTTCCCGCCGAAACTGGCTTGGTCTCCCAGGCGCTGGTTCTCACCGGCCCAGAAGGCCCTCGGCCAGCTGTCCAGGCCAAGAGGAGCAGCGGGCACTCAGAGCATCGGTCCGCGGCTCGGCACAGCTGGCGCCTGAGAGACCCCGGCGATGCCAGGCCGGGTGCGGTCGGCCTTCAGGGCTGACGGAGCAGAAAGCTGGGCCCCCAGTGTGAGGGGAGCAGCCAATCAGCGCGCGCCGCGTGAGCCGCACCTGGCTGCGGGGGTGGGGCCCTCAGGCTGGAGGCCCTCGGTCGCGCGGCGCTGCGCCCCTGTTCCCGCGCTCGGCCGGCAGCCAATCGGCGCACGCCCGACAGCGCACGTGGCCGCGGCCCACGAGGCCTGCGGCGGGTTGCAGCCGTTGAGGTTCCCGCCCCCGCTGAGGCGGGCTTGCCTGGCACCATTTCCCGTTGGCTGGCTTTTTTTTCCCTCCCGCACGGTGGCGGGGAGGGGGCGGCGGCTCGCGTCCCTGGACCGACTCTCGACGGCTTGCAAGAGCCTGAGGAGGTGGGCAGTGGCGCCCTCGGTGGCGACGGTTAGCCCGCCCTCCGCCGCCCTGTGCTTTTGCCCTGGTGCCCCGGAAGTGGTCGCCAGCCCTGGGGGTCGCCGCTGCTGGCCAAAAGGCTGGGGCTTCCGTAGTGACAAAAGACAGACGCATGTCTCTGGTCCTGGTGTGCGGGACGGGCATGCCAGAGGAGCAGGCGTGAAACCCAGGCCAGGGCTGGGGCAGGAGAGAGGGACGCGGGGGGCCTTGTCGCGCTCGGGGTCCCTCCCCCTGACAGAAGACGGGTATACTTTGTTTTCTGTGGGAACAAATGTGAAAACAAATGCGCACTTCCATCGCAGTGTTTTTAGGGAGGCCAGTTCCGATTTAGCAGACCAGTGAGTTCTGGGTTGACAAATGGACCGCGAGGCGGGCGCGTGTCTGCCGCTCCCGCTCCCGCTCCCGCTCCCACTCCCAGAGGTGGACGGCCACCAGACCACACCTCTGCGTTCCCAGGGACCCTCATGGGGAAATCAGGACCCAGGAATCGTGAAATGCGCTGGTTTTCTGTACTTCAGAAGAGGAGCCTGTGCACTCCTTGTGAGAAGCAGATATGCCTACCTCACGGGAAGATCCCAGAAGGCCCCGCGCTAGTGCAGGTGCCCCCGCTGGCACGCTTGCTTCTCAGCATCTTGCACAGATTAAGTTAGAGATTATTGGTTGCATTTATTGGAAGAAATGAACAACTCTATTACCAAAATTGAAAGTTAATTTCCATGTATTTGTTCCTCAGTCAGTTGGAATTTTGAGCTTCATTGTTTCTTGTTTTTATTTTTACTTTGTGCTGGGAATCGAACTCATGACCTCACTCTTGCCAGGCAAGAGCTCTTCATAGTTGCTGGGCTCTTCATAGTTGCTAAAACATTTAGTATGTTAAACTGCCTCAGGAGTCTGTAGTGTTCCCCGGAGAAAAATAATTAGCAAATATTTTAATAGGTTTCTCTGAAAAAATCTTTTTTTTAGTTTTACCTTAGAAGTTTGTTAGCCTCCCATTGTAAAAAGCCTTACGCTTTTATAGATACTTAATAAATGTAAAGGAGAGCCTCTGATGTACAGCTGTGAATGTATGGATATGTACTGAGCTCAATTCTTTGTATAAAGATTTATGTCTACGAGCTATAGGTATGCAGTTTTGTTTTACAAAATCATTCCAGTCTTTTAGTGCATAAGTGCATTTAAAATTTTGACTTTCTGAGAAGAGTAAACTTGATTGAGTTTATTAATTTGTCAATGACTGTTAGCCAGAGACCACCAGGAAGACACCTATGGCTTAATAAAGTTGGGTTCTGTGGAACAAGGAAGACTGTACACCATGTGGTCTCTCAGGAAACGTTAAAAAGATTTTTCTGTGGGGTATAAGTTATTTTTAGTGGTTCAGGAAAAACAGGCTTTATTCTGAAATGCATGTTGTCAGGAAATGAGAATATTTCTATGACTGTGGATGTTAATACCCAAAAACTAAGATCAAAGCTAAAGTTGTGTTCGCTAAAGAACGAGCAGTCACACATTTTCCAGAAAGATGTTCGGTCATTCTGAGGTTTGGGCGACATTTTTGTTTTTGTCAGTTTGCACACCAGGTGGTGGAGTGATCTTGGATGTTTTATTTTGAGATAGGGCCTTGCTGTGTAGCCCACGCTGACCTCCCAACTCACAGTGATCTCCTGCCTCAGTCTCCAGAGTGCTGGGTTACAGGCATGTGCCACAATGTCTGGCTATGTTGTTTTTGTCATGATCCTTTAATCATGGAGTGAGCTTGTCTGATGGTTTTAAGAAGACAGCATTATACCTGCCTTGCTGTGATTGAAGGCCAACTGCTGATAACACCCAGGTGGACCTAACTAGTTGTGCCAGCTTTCAGTTTCTGTTCTTTGTAAGCTTAATATTTTTCCTTAACAACTAAATATATTTAACAATAATTATTGTAAGCATATTTAAGTTGTACATTTAATAGCTTAAGAATGTTCCTATGGCGGCATGTGGTTTATTTTTTGTTGCCCCCAAAAGCTACTGGCTGTAATCATAATCCTCTTAATAGTAGAATAAAAATCAAGTCTAATACCACAGTTTGCCTAAATGACCCATCTTTTAGTAAAATACACGTTTATAGCCTCTATTAAAACTCATATCAAGTGCTGAAAGTTTAAAATAATTTTATTTTACAGCAAACATCAAATCAGACACAAACAGATTCTCCATCCCCTAATCCTGTGTCACCAGTGCCTTTGAATAACCCAACAAGTGCCCCAAGATATGGAACTGTGATACCCAATCGCATCTTTGTAGGAGGAATTGACTTTAAGGTACCTGTTTATGCATGCAGCATAGAACAGTGGGACTTTTTAAACAATGTTTTGCTTTAGAAGATATTTCTGAGGTTTTCTGTGCAACTATAGAAATATATAACATATTTGCATATTAATAGGTTTCAGATTGTGCTTCTATAAAGACTCTGAAGGTCAAGACAAGTATAATTGTTTCACTATATATGCAAGGAAACAGAAGCTCATTCACATGCTGTTGGTTCCTAGCTATTTAGTGGCAAGCTGAGATTAGAGTCTTCCTTTTCTGACTTGAATTCCATACTCTTGGTATCACTGTGCCACACTATATTTTCTTGTATAGTATGCCATTACCCAAATAATGTTTGATTAAAATTTTCAAAGGAAGACTGAAGAAAAATTTACTTTCAACCTTTATCTGAGGTTCAACTCCCAAAACTTCAGTTTTCTAAATAACTCTAATGGAATTGAGAATTTGATCACCAAAAAGGCCAGTGACATTGTCAGAATAGAGCATCTTGACAGTAGTATACTTTTAAGTTGGGTAATTGACCATTTCACTCTTGAAGAGAATCACAGATATGAGTTGATGGCAGCACCTAGATGGAAAGTGGTAGGCACCTTCAAGAAAAGCACATACGAGTATCTAGTCAAGCAGCTAAGCTTCGTAATGGATATATAGAAGGATTCTTAAGGTTTTGTATCATGCATTGGAGATCATAGGGAATGTGTCTTTTAACAAGAAAGAAAAGTCCTTGTGCTATTAGGTTCAGTATTTGACATTTATAGCTTTTTATTTCCATATAATCAATCTGTCACTATTTGGGTAGAATTATTTTCTTCCTGCTTAAAAATACCTTATATTTTAGTGTGATTTAGTATATTAGTATATTTGCCAAAATAACAAGTCTTATGTGTGCGACTTTCACTAAAAATAAAAATTATTTCTTATAAAATGTTTAGTTTTTAAAAAATTTTCTGTGTCTGTGGGGAAAAAATGGCTCATCAGAAATATTCAGTATGGGCACTCCTGTTCAGAATTCATACAACTTAGTGTACATTTAAAATAAGTCATCAATAAACACTAATATTGCCATGGTCAGGTTTCTCTAAATTACCAAAGCCTACAGTATGAACTTCAGAGGCTGCTGTTACTGTACAGCCACAGCTTTCCAGTAACTGCAAGGCTTTCTTCCTTTTGCTGCCATTTTTTTCCAAGACCACAGATAACTTTCAGCAAGGAAATAGTTCATTGTAGTACCAAGCAGTCTTAGAATTTTTAAACCTCTTTATTTTTAGAAACCTGCAGACGTCCCTCTTAATCTTTAATCATCTTGACTTTCTGTTCTTACTTGAGTGAAGTTGGAGCTGCAAACTTGAGCTGACCATTCTACCAGGGAATAGCTTGGATGAATGTGTTTTTAAATCTCTAATAGCAATTCTTTCCTTTGAGGGGGTCAGTTTTGAGACATGTCTCATTATGTAGTCCAGGCTGGCCTCAAACTCACAGTGACCCTCCTGCCTCAGCCTCTTGAGTGCTGGGATTACAGGTGTGTACCACCGTGCCCAGCTGTAATAGCAGTTCTTATTCTAGCATTGATTCCACTTCATGTTTATTGGACTAAAATACAGTCACTTATTCTTACATTGACTCCTTGTCATCTTTCAGATTAGCAGGCTTCGTATTATCAAGCAAAAACCAATAGTGTGTTTAAATAGTTAGCAGTTGAATTCAAAAGGCACAGCTATCCTATAAGGTGTGTCTGTTTCTTACATGGATGAAGACATGTTCCCATAGGGATATATACTCTTGGACACAAACCACTTCAACTGAACCAGAAAATGAAATTGCAGCTAATCTACTATATAGACCCTGAGAAAAGGTGCAGTGTGTCTTCTATCAGACTATTTCAAATAAGCCAGATATACCCAAATAGTATTTATGTACATCTTATATAAGCCTAATTATGATTATCATTTTTACTTTGAGTATCATGTTATATTTAAATGAAATATATATTGAAAACAGGTAATAATTTTAAATATTGTAGTCCATTTTTCTCACAAACTGAGTTCTAGTACTTCAGGAAATACATTCCTTTCCCACATCTTGACTCTTCTTGGAGACTGCTGGTTATTATAAAGTGACCATTGTAGACCAGTTCATGTGGTTCCACTCCATGATTGTTGGTCCCCCAAGTCACCAGAGCCAACAGTAACATGTTCTGACTATAATTGTAGCACTTAATCCAAAGTATTGTTTAAAAATGATTAACTGCAGAAAAAAGTAACTAAAAGATTTTTTAAATAGTGAAGCTTATAGTTTCAGAATATGTAATTCAGCTTACATGTTTTTGATTTATATATAATAGTTTAACAACACAGCTAAAGCATAAAACAAGGTATATTGATTTTAATCTAGTGGTTTAGTGCACTATTTTAATGAAAGACATTATTTAGCCATGTTATTTATAATATTTTCTGTCTCTAAAACAAACATAAGTTATTTCATCTTTTATTACTTTTTTCTTTTTATGCCATTAGACAAATGAAAATGATTTAAGAAAATTTTTTTCCCAGTATGGGTCTGTGAAAGAAGTGAAGATTGTAAATGACAGAGCTGGAGTATCTAAAGGGTTAGTATCACTGCAAACAGTACAGAGAATTAACAGTTGAATTTTTATTGGGCTGCTAGATGTTATATGCTAACTTCTTCTGTTCCATTTTTTGAGAGAATTTCATGCCCTTTTTTCCTCTTTCCTTTTGATCTCCGTGTGTGTTTGTACACATGTGTTTTGGCGGAGTGAGGGAGGACACTAAAATATCCGTTAGTTTCTTGGGGATTTATTCTTGTGTGGGCTGAGGGCTATCCAGTGTCAGGCAGCAAGCACTTAATGTTGATGGACAAATTGTAATGGAGCTAATAAATCAGAAATTAAAAGGTCAATACTTTCGGAACTGTATCCCCATTTCAGACTACAGAGAACTTCATTTGAAAACAGCTGAGCCCATGGAAGGTCTGTGGGTTGTGTTTCAAGACCAAATTAGGGGACTAATATGAGATACAACACTAATGAGAATAGTTTTTCTCATCTCAGAATAAAAATTGAAAAGCAATAAAATATCTGGAATTTGTCCAGCACTGTTTAAGTGAATTGCTATGTGCAGAAGGCAGATTTCATAGAAAAAAAAATTTTTCCTATTGCATTCACTTAATGAATTCTACTGCAAAAGAAAAAATAGATAAGATAGTGGCTGTCAGTAAGATACTATTTTACTGAAGGAGCAGTGGAACATACATAATTATAGACATAATACAAGGAACTAATAGAAAACAGTATTACTAAGAGACAACAAGTGTGACAGATTGAAGAGGAAAGACCCCACAGTGATATTAAATGTGAAATACTTCCACAGACTTCCAAAAATATTAATATTAATTAATATTACACTAATTGGGTTAGCAGATTTTCAATTAGTTTGATAATACCCACTTTTCATCACTGAAAAACACATTGAAATACATGTATCTGTATTTTATGCATTTTCCATTGGGTGGTGCCTGTGTTCTACCAAAAGCTGTAGTATAAAAATAATTCCTTCAATGTTTAGGAAAAAAGATAGAAACATTCCTTTGTTAAAAAAGAAACTTTATATATGGTACAGTAATTATGAATTGAAAACTTCAAAGTTAGGATTTTTATCATTAGTCAAAAGAGTTTTAGTTTTCCAAATAGAAGCTGTGCTTTAGTAGACAGGATTTTTTGTTTCATTTTTTCTAGTTTGACTTTTTTTTGACATGGCATGTTTTTGTATCTTGACCATTATATAAGCTGTACTTGAAGGTACCAATCACATATGGAAAGCAGATCTAAAATCTAGGTTGTGTACATTTCTGGTTGATATTTGAGAAATGTACCATTGATTGTGCTAATAATAAAATACAATTTTATCAATACAATTTTACTGTTCAAAATTTTAATTTTCTAAAGTTCCTTTTTCTACTTTGATTACTATATTTAAGCCTATTACTTTAGAAGGACATTACAGTCCTGGATTGAAATTCATTGTGTCCAAATTTTTAAATCAAAACATGAATCTCTCATGCTTTTCTTCCTTACGTAAAGCTCAGGTTTCTTTTTTCTTTCAGTCCCCTGACTTTGGAAAGAGAAGGTGACAGTGTTCAGCTGTGAATGATTCTTCTAACATCTCCATGTTTGTGTGACATAGAAAGAGGCTCCTACAAGTGGCCTATTTTTAACATAATTTTTAAAAATTTTAATTCAGGGGTATGGGTGTAGCTAAATGTACATTTTTCAAAATGCATAAGGTCCTGGGTTGATGCCCTGCAGCACAAAATTAAAAACTAATGTAACTCATGAAATGTTCTAAGAAAATGATTAGTAATAATTAATGCATTTGTTTAGGTATGGTTTTGTCACTTTTGAAACACAAGAAGATGCACAAAAAATTTTACAAGAGGTAAGATCTTTTAATGTATTCAACTTCATTTTGGTTCTTTCTTTAAAATTAGTCCTATAAGGTATTTAAAGTATAGCAATTAGTTGCTTTAAAAAGAAAAAAAGACACTATGTGCATCTTAAGATTACCATTGGTCTCCAAGAAACTGTCTGCAGAAAAACAAATTCAAAATCATTGAGTGTGATTGTGAGATCAAAATGTAAGTTTTCAATCTTTTTGCTTAACTACTAATTGGGGGATGTATCTTTTTGTAAGCTTATCTGAGATTGTTTACCTCCTATGAAAAACTATATCAGTAGTGGTGAACCTATGTCATGTGTGCCGCAGTAGGCTGTTTGTATCATTGAAAGCTTTCTTGCTATATTTTTCCTTTAAGACTAAAGATTTTTCTAAACTAAAACTAAAACTTCAGTATTCAGGGTTAATTGCAGGGTTGGCACTTTGTGATAAATAAGTGGGTTTGGGATTGCAGTTTGGATATTCAGTCTCTAAAAGGTTCACTGTCAGTGCTTCATGTAAACCCAGGAGCATTCTTAGAAAAAATCCATAGCCTTAAGTTAAGTGTAATAGCTTTAAGTTGTAGCAAATGTAACATTCAATTGTTTAAAAAAATTTAAGAGTTTGAACTGTGTATTATTAAAATCATAGTCAACTCTTGTTAGCGATGATAATTAGAAACTTAACATTACCACGAATACCGAATCAGTGAAGACTACACTGCTCCTCTCATTGCAAAGAGCAAAGTCTGGTTCCCAAGAGCTCCTGTACCATCAACCAGTCCATATGTAACCTTGTTTTACATGTTTCTATTTAAAGATGTTCAATAAGGGCCGGGGATTTAGCTCAGCAGCATAAATGCCTGCCTTGCAAGCTTGCCGTCGTGATTTTGATCCCCGGTACTGATTAAAGATGTTCAATAGATTGAGGATTTATTAAGATTGAATTCATGACCAGCAGCACCATGATTCATGCCTGAATTCACCTCCAACACCTGTTTTGTCCATGACCCTCAGACAGTCTTACTAAGCTCAGGAACACAGCCGGAATTCAGCACCAAACTTAGAGCCATTTACATAACACAATCACTAGCAAAAGTGGGGTAACACTTTTTTACAGTGCAAGCTTAAATGAGAAGTATCACCTTGTGTGGCCTCAGCTAGGAACCTGTGTGATTACTCAAACATTTGACCACTCTGTGCATGTTCACAGTAGCCTCCACATCACCACAAGTACCAGCAGGGTGTTAGGGTCACAGCATCAGAAGCAAGATTGGTATTCAGGTTAGCTGAATCCAAAAACCTGCTCTTCCACTATGTCCTGTTGCTTTCAATGACTTTATAATCTGAATACTTAAAAATATCTATTAATGCTGTATGTGGTGGCTCGTGCCTGTAACCCCAACATTCGGGAGGCTGAGGCAGGAGGATCACTGCGAGTTCAAGGCCAGCCTGGGTTACAAAGTCCATTCAAGGCCAACCTGAACTGCATAGTGAGACCCTGTCTCAAAAAAGACACACACATACAAAAAAAGCCAGATATGGTGGTGTACTCCTGTAACCCCAGCACTCAGGAGACTGAGGGAGGTGAATCGTTGCAAGTTCAAGACCAACCTGGGCTACAAAGTGAGCCCAAGGCCAGCCTGAACCACATAGTGAAACCTTGTCTCAAAAAAGACAAAAAAATCTGTTAATTTTTCTGTATTGTTTTATATTTATACAATGCCAAAATAATAATTTATTTTTTATTGTAGGCTGAAAAACTTAATTATAAAGATAAGAAACTGAATATTGGTCCAGCAATAAGAAAACAACAAGTAGGGATCTCTCGTATGTATTGAGAACTAATGAATTCCATATTTTTTGCATGGTCCTTTATGAAATATCAGAGTTTTTATGAAGATACTATGTTTCTTTCATGTAATAAAATTAGCAAAGTTTGTATATAGGATTTTTTATCACAAATTGATTTGTGTTAGTTGATTAGGGAAAAATAAATAACGGTACCTAAGCATATTCCATATAGTTGTATCTTTGAAGCAAAAATCCTTTATGATGAAAATACTTTAAAATAGCAAACTTAATTAGAACTAATTTAGTGCTGGGGATATAGCTCAACTGCAGAAGTGCCTGGCAAGTATAAAGTCCTGAGTTCCATTCCTGGTACAAAAAAAAAAAAAAAAGACAAAAAAAAAAGTAATGTCATATCTTGGAAGTACTAATTAAAATTATTTCTAATTAGAACAGTTACTTAAAATTAATCAGTAAAAATGCTGAAAGTGAGAATGCAGAACTGATACCAGAAACTGCCTTTGTAGTGTGTGCTGTCCCTACCTACCGGTGCCATAGTCACTCAAGGGAGTGGTACTCAAAGCTCTAGGATGTATGCCTGCCTCACATTGCTGCAGTGCTTTCTGTTCTTTTCCTTACTCTTGCTGCTTATTAATGTTCTATGTATGTAATATAAATCAGCACTGCAGTACTCTGCATTATCTGGTAACATACCCTGTACTACTGCTTCATGTATTTATCAAAATTGTAATTGTGTAGTTAGCTAATAACTATTTTGCATACCAGACCCTAATTTCTATGGACATGGAGGCTATGCCATGTCCAAGTTTTTAAAAACTGTTTGCTGTGTCTCCAGGACCTAGTTCAATGCCCTCTAATCTGTGAACCTCCTAAACTGTGAAATTTTACTTGAAAAAAATAAATATATGTCTCTGAGAAAAATGTCCATGGGTTTCATCAGATTCTTTTTCCTTTTTTTTTTGTACCAGGAATCAAACTCATGACCTTGCTTGCCAGGCAGGCACTGTGCCACTGAGCTGTATCTCCAGCCTCAGACTGTCAAAAGAATATGGTTTAAAAAACACTGAAATAAATGATAAATACTAGATCAAATGCAATGAAAATATAAAAGCTGAGAAATAGTAATGCTGCTTACAGTAGTGGGTCAGTGGATCTGATAGTGTAGTTTGCAGACAGCTTCAGTTTGCTTGGAGATGTTCAAAGCACAGATTCAGGGCCCTCACTCAAGAGTTCTGCTGATGGGTCCCTGGAATCTGCATTTTAATGAACTGTCTAGGTGACTGTATGTTAGATTTTGAGAAGCACAGGTATAGTTGAAGGACTATTCTCAGTTAAAACCTTGCTGCTCCAGTTTGTAACTTTTACAGTCTCCTCTATGACAGAACCGTGTGTGTAATTTGATTTGTTGTTGTATCTTTCTTTTTGTCTTTGGCAGTAATGAACTCAAGATATGCAAGAGCTATATCCCCAACTCTTTTTTATTTTTCTGAGACAAGGTCTTAATGAGCCAGTAAGTTACCTAGGCTGGGCTCGAAACTTGCAGTCCTCCTGCCTCAGCCTCTCAGAGAGCTGGGATTAAAGCTGTGTGCCAGCGTGCCCGGTTGATTTTTTTTTTTTTTTTTTTTTTTTTTTTTGGTCAGGGGAACCTAGCTTGGAAAAAGAGTTGGGGACTTTGTACCTCCAGACTAGCTACACAAAGACTTGTCATGTTTTTAAGAGCAGTAGTTGTAACAGAGGGAGACTGGAAACAAAAGAGAGTCATAGTATGGATGAATGCCTGCTGGCAGTAAACCCAGGCAAGTAGTAGAGTAGAAGCCACAAGTCTTCAGGAAAGTGGAATCTTCTCCCTCTCCACTGCCTCCATCATCTTTGAACTTTATAAATTAGGTCTAAAATCTTAGGAACTTTGGTGTCTATAGTCTTCTCAGTAACTGTAAGTTGTTTATAAAAATGATAGCTGATAATGTGTATTGTTAAGTTCTGTATTTCATTATACTGGCATTAGAGTCTAAATTGGTAGATTTTTTTTACCTTAAGCTAATAAAAGTTATAAGGTAATGAGTTTGACAATACATGCTTCAAAGATAGTTTGATATATAGAATTTTAAAACACACTTGTGATATTTTGCTGTACTTTTGTGGTTACATTAAATATTTTTCCAAAAGTGTTCAGAAACTACATATTTAAAAGTTGAACGCTCTCAATTGTTTAATCTTTGCTTTAGGTTCTAGTGTAATGCCAGCTGCTGGAACAATGTATCTGACTACTTCAACTGGATATCCTTACACTTACCATAATGGTGTGGCTTATTTTCATACTCCAGAGGTAACTTCGGTCCCACCAGCTTGGCCTGTAAGTAACTTCATTTAAAGAGTTTTCACCCATTAAAATTCCTTCCAAAATATGTTTCCCATCAGTTTTGTATGTTTTTACTGAAGGTGCACGTATCCTTAAACAACATATAATATTGTTTGGGGTGGTTTGTTTGCTTTTTGAGCAAGGGTTTCACTCTATAGTTCAGGCTAGCCTTGAATTCACCATGTATCCCAGGCTGACCTCAAACTCACGGCAATCCTCCCTCAGCCTCCCAAGTGCTGTGATTACAGGTATGCTGTTCCACCATGCTTGGCTAGGTGGTTTTGGGGTGTTTTTTGGGTTATTTTCTTTGTTGTGCTCCTGGAGAGCGAACCCAGGGTCTTGTGTACATAACAATTAACTCTACCACTGAGCCACATCCCCAGCTAAGTGGCTTTTAAACACTGCATAAATCTAGGTTTTTATTCAACACTGTGTTTTTGAGATTAAACTGTGCAAATCCTTTTTTGGATTATACCACATCTCTAGCTAAATGATTCTTAAATATTGTATAACTGGATTTTTACTCAACGCTATGTTTTTTAAATTAAACTTCTTTGGTTATACCCTGTTAATCTTTACATATCTAGTTCACTTTAATATTTTATATTATTCCGTTATATGAATGTACTACAACTTTTTAGAGTCCTTTATTCGTGGACATTTAAACTTTTTTCTACAATGAGGGCTATATTGAGCATCTAGATCTTGTATGTATTATGTGAATGTTTTTGTGTATTATGTGATTTTCAAAGTTTTTGTCTATATATCCTCTTTTTTTTTTGAAAAATTATACTCATTTTAAGATGATACCTGAAACTTGTAAGTTTAAGTAGTTTACACATACAGTATAGTACAGATTTGCTTTAAGTAAATTTTTATTAAATCCTTGTACCCATGTATTTAACTTATTTTAATAATTGAAAATGTCTGCTCTACAGCTTATTTAACAAAACTACTCTCATAAAACTATTAGAAGATCTTGACTTTATTTTAAACTCAAATAAAAGAGTTTATATGTATCCCTGTGAGCATCTGCTGACATAGTTATTTTTCCTGGATGAAATAAGGTATCATCTCCTCTTTGTTTCTTATACAAGCTCTTTTTGTTTTAATTCCGGTTTCTCTGGGTGTTACCTTCTTGAATTGTGTATTTGTTTGATACACTGATGGTATTTACGTTTCAGACCAGACCAAAGCAGTATAGTAACATTCAGAATGAGAAGTATGCCCTTAGAGAAAGAAGTGAGTAAAAGGGGAATTTTGAAAAGAGGAATCCAGAGAATACAGAAATATTCACAAATAGATCAAATTTAGGCTCTGAAAATTGATACTCTTAGTTATTCATGCTTGTGAGTCACAGGAAAATTTTTGTACTCCCCTAACATACTCTGATACATGCATAGAATTGAAATTCTACATGCATCTTTGACTAATGTTGATTAAAAGCTTAAAAAGTATACCTGTTTATAAACTCTGGCCAGCAATGTGTGACACTTCCAAGTTCTTCATGTTGTACCAACCCTTACAGCAAGCAGATTCTTCCATTTTTGCCAAGGTTATTATTAATGTTACTTGGTTCTGTTTTTTTTGGGGGGGTTCTTTTTTTAATTTGTCTAATTACTGGCAAGAGTGAACTTTTCATATATTTATTGGTCATTCCAGTGTCAGCTAGCAGATTCTTACATTTTTGCCAAGGTCATTATTAATGTTACTTGGTTGTTTCTAATTTGTCTAATTACCAGCAAGAGTGAACTTTTCATATATTTACTGGTCATTCCAGTGTCTTCTATGAACTACCTGTTCATATTTTTGCCCATTTTTCTACAAGGGTGATTTGGCCTTTTCTTGTTCATTACCTAAATTTTGTGCATTGTACATACCTCCTTCTAATTTGTGGCTTGTCCATTTAACATGGTTTGAAGGTTTCCCCCCATAAAAATGTTACAATTTTTGTATAATTTAATGTTGACAAGTGTATTACAGTTGACACCATATAGGAAAACATTAACTAACCTATCCTTTTCCTGTTAGAAATGAGTCCTCATTCACACACCAATTGCTCCATGTGGGTCTGTTGTATTCCCGTGCTCTGCCCAATTCTGTTTCATTAGTGTGGCTTTATCCTGAGTCCTAAAATCTGGTAGGACAGGCTTTCACTTTATACTTCAGAAGTCTCTTGTCTGTCATAAGTCTTTGCTTTTATAAGTATAAATTATATACTTCAGCTTGTTTCATTCTGAAAAAAGTCCTTTTGTGGTTTTATTTGAATTTTACGTGTAATAGGTTAATTTGGGACATGTGGTATATTCTAATATTGAATCTCCCCACCCACGAACATGATACCTCTCTCTCTAGGTCTTTTTCATTGTATCATTTTGTTCTCTCTCTTCCCCAACTCCTTGAGTTATTTTGACAGTATTCCTGCTACAGAATTGATGTAATAACTTCATAATCTTATTCTTGATAAAAGAAACAAGTTCATTATTGATTCACCATTAAACTACTGTCTGTCTCTCTGTCTTCATCAGAGTCTCACAGCCTTGGCACTCTTGCTTTTTTGAACCAAATGATTTCTTTGTCAGAGAGACCTGTCCTGTGCATTGTAGGATGTTTAGAATTGTCTCCATCTATCCAATAGTTATGAAAACCAAGAACATTTTCCAGCATTGCCAGATGATTCCTATGAGGCAAAATCACCCATAGTGAAAGCTGGTGCCCTAAACTATTTAGAAAGTTATTTTCTATTCTGTTTGCTACAGTGTTTTATTCTAAAAAGAAAAATTTTAACATAATTTTCTATAGCTGCTGAGACTATTATTTTTTCTTTTAACCTACTGACCATTTTTATTTTCTAATGTTAATCTGTAGTATAATTTTATTAGCATATAAAAATATGTATACCTGGCTGGGGATTTAGCTTAGTGGCTTAAGTGCCTGCCTGGCAAGTGCGAGGTCATGAGTTCAATCCCCAGTACCAAAAAAAAAAAAAAATATGTATACCTTACAAAGTAATACTTCTCTTCAGTTTGGGGGGGGTATAAACATTAAGACAAACAATAGTAAGTAAGTTCCCAGTTAGAATCTAAATTTTATTCACTACAATTAAAGTGATTTTCATGTCTTGAAATATAACATGCTTTTATTAATGATTTGGCATCAAATCTGTTTGAGAGCTTACTCTTGTTGAAAAGTCAAGTGTTGCTTATACTTCAAGTATAGATGTATCACAAGTTTATTGGATAATTAACTAAAGTATTTGACAGATGTTTCAGTAAATAATGTATTTGCTTTTAAATAAATGTGTAACAAAGAAATGAATGTTATTTTAATGAAAATCAATGGGAAAATCAGATCATATTATTAATTCAGTCTTAAACGCTATTATAAATATTATTCATTTCTAGTTTCCACAATTGAAAGAGGCAGTGTACCCCTAAGTTCAAATGCCATTTTTCTCTAAACATTCCCTTTGACCTATTTTTTATAATCTTTGAAATTAATACATTTAAGACTAAAAGCAAGTTTTCTGGAACTGTTGTGGTTTTAATACAGTATTACTATGGAAGTGAAACACATGGAAATAGGCATACTCTGATGATTATTTAAATAGACTAGTAGAGTTGGTGATAATGTCAGTAAGTAGAAAAAATCATTTTTAATCATTAATGAAAAGTTCGCTGAGTTTATGCAACAATTTGAGATGTTTTATTATAAACTCTTTTAAAGAATTTTGCCTAAAACAGTCCTATTTTTCTTCTCTTTATATAGTCACGTTCCGTATCTAGTTCTCCTGTGATGGTAGCTCAGCCTGTTTATCAGCAACCTACATATCATTATCAGGTAGATATTAAATTATAATTCAAACTCTCTCTGATACTTTCAGCCTTTTTTGAGATAACTTTCATTTTTTTCTTTCTCATTCAAATACTCTACTGATCAAAAAGATATGCGTAAGCCTTGACAGCAGTATTTTTTCTTTTTTTATGAGGGAATTAAACCATGTTATATAAGAAGATGGACTGTGCTTCATTTTAGCAAATGTAATGAGGTCAGTTTTTTTCCCCTGGCTAAAATTTACTCTAAACCACCTTTAGCAATAATTCCTGAAGTCAGATACAGGTCTTGTATCTGATACCACAAGCTGATATTTTGTTACTGTTAACATTATGTGTATTTCATATTATATATATATATATATATATATATATATATTACATGAAACAACTTGTGGTTTATTACCTATTGTGTTATGACAGCCTCTTTTAGTTAACCATGACGCTTCTTTTAATTAACTGTGGTGAGAAATTGGGAGTAAGTTAATTATGGTGCCAGACCATTTTGGTTCATAGCAAAGACATCAAGCCATGATTCTAGACCAAACCCAGCTAACAGCCTTCATTTGTAGATAAAGCATTACTGGAACATAGCCGCATTTGCTTTTGTATTACTTAAGGCTGCTTTTGTGCTAGCATGAAAGAGCTGAGTAGTTTTAACAAAGATCATATGGCCTGCAAATCTTAAAATATTTACTCTCTACTCCTTTACAGGAAATATTTATCAATCTCTGATTTATAACATTTCCATATAAAATCAATTTTTTCATACTTCTGGGGCAGTGGAAGAACTTTTTATTTTTGTTACTTTTTTAACTTCTAAAATAGACTTACATGAAATGTTAAATTAACATTGTAGGATCAGGCTAGGTATGGTGGCTTTTGCCTGTAATCCCAGAACTCAGGAGGGTTAGGCAAGAAGATTGCCATGGATCTGAGGCTAGCCTGGGTTATATAGTGAGGCTAGTCTCAAAAAACATAAACAAAAAAAAAAATACAAAATCTTTTCACCATTGGACTTTGGGGAAAATCAATTTTTAATTCTGTTACTGTACTAAATATACTATCTCACTTTAAAAGCTAAAGTAATTTAATGGCATTTACTTAAAGCACATTATATAAGCAAGACTTTTCCTAGACTGTCACAGAATTTCAGCAGAGGCCCCAAAGACATGATTAGGTGCCATATCCTTTAATGACAGGCTGAAAAGTTGTGAATGCAGTTTTGAGATCTGTACCTCACTGCCCACCTTGAGAAGGGAGATCCATTACAAGGCTGTTTTAAACAAGAAAATGTTGGAGTGGGGTGTCTTTCCCCTCCAGCTCAACCTCTTCTGAAAAAAATATCCCAAAAAAGAATCCAGTGGCAAAGACAGGGAAGAAGACTGGGAATGTGCTTTTCCTGCCTCAGCCTATCAAGTACCTGGGATTACAGGTGTGAGCCACTGTACCTGGCCCAACCTCTTTTTTATTAACAGCTCTATTTATATATAATTCATGTACTGTAAAATTCTAACAAAAGTATACAGTTCAATTTTTAGTAAATTCATTGTTATTATGCAACTACATCAAAGTCAACTTTAGATTATTTTAAAACCACCTGCTCCCTTAAATCTTACCCATTAGCACTCCTGTTCCCCATTCCCCACTCTAACTAGGCAGCCAGTAATATTCTCTGTCTTCATAGATTTGCCTCTTCTGGACATTTTACATAGAAAGAGTTATACAGTGCACGATATTTCATGACTGGCTTTGTTCACTCAGTGTAAAGATTTACTCACGTGGTTGCAGGTATCTGTATCTCATCTCACAATAAAATCCCTTGGTGTGGGTCCACCAAAATTTTCATTTATCAGATGATAGACACTTGGATCATCTCTGCTTTTTGGCTGTTACAAATAATGTTGTAATGAATAAGTTTTCATGGGACACACATTTACATTTTTCTTAGGTTTTACACCCAGAGTGGAATTTATGTAAACTTTTTAAAGTGTCACACTGCTTTGCAGAAAGGCTGCACCATTTTATAGTCCCACCACCAACTTACGAGGCTTCTAGCTTGCTCCACATCCTCACTAACACTTGTTCTCAGGTATACTTTTGATTGTAGCTATCCTGGTGTGTATTAGCTGGTATCACATCATGGCTTTCAGTTGTATTTCCACACAGGCTAATGATGTTAACCACCTTCTTTTTAAGTGCTTATTGGATATATATATATATATATATATATATATATATATATATCATAAGAGTGGTGCCAGGGTTCACGAATTCAGTTCTGTGATTCTGGTCATAGCCTGAACTGGATGAGAACTAAACCAAATTTCCTTATAAGGTCAACATTGAGCCTTGCCATTTAATTTGATTCAGTTCTCATCCAACTCAGTTTGTGACCAAAATTGTGAAAAGAATTGTTTGTAAACGAAGGTAACACTGTATAGATATGTATATTTTATTAGCCATATATAACTGTCTTTTTATATATCTCTTGGTGAAAAGCCTATTTATATCGTTCACTTATTTATAAGTTGGGTTACTTGTGTTTTTATTTTGAGTTTTAAGAGTTCTTTAGCCGGGGATATAGCACAGCAGCCCTGCACCTGCCTGGCAAGCATGAGGTCCTAAGTTTGATTCCCAGTACCACACATACACACACACACACACACACACACACACACACACACACACACAAAGAATTCTTTACATGTTCTTCATATAATTTCCTTATCAGATATATGACTTATAAATATTTCCCTCCATACCATGTGTTGTGCTTTCATATCTTGTTGGTGACCTTTGCAGCATGACGAGGTCCATTTTATCTGTTTTCTTTTTTTGTTGCTCTGGTTATTATTATGTGTGTTTTTGGTGTCAGAATTTTATTTTTTAATATATAAAGAAAATTCATTTTTAATATATATATTTAGAAAACAATGTTAAATACATTGTAGAAAAGTGCCTGAGAGCAATATTTCCCATCATGTCAATTTCAAGGCAGAAATTCTTTGATAAAATTCAATATTCATTTATATCAATGTACACCTCTGTGTAGATGGTTTTTTTTTAAGTTTTTGTCATTTTTAAAACGTTGCCAAATTCAGTATCATAAAGCTTTACACATTTTAAGTTAATTTTTACATATAGCCCAGCTTCATTGTTTCGCATGGCACTGTCCTGTTTTTATGACCCAGGCGGTTTTTGTTTGTTATTTCTCATTTTAGGCCCCAGCACAGTGTCTTCCAGGACAGTGGCAGTGGGGTGTCCCTCAGGTAAATGTTAACAATCAGTATCTAACTTAAATATATGAAATCTGTATTCTTACGGAGACTAATGGCAGGAAAACAACCTTTCAGGCCTCCTCTTCTGTTTACTATGATTCCTTTAGTAGTTCATTTAATCACTATATTCTCACTTAATTTGTAAAATGGATGTAATATTACACTTTTGTAAGTTTCTTTTACATGATATTTGTGAAGATAAATGAGATATATAAATGAAAGCATTTTATAAGTAAATGAATACTATGTAAACTTGAAAATTATTTATTACGATTGGTATTTTTGGAAATTTTAGCATTTGTCTAGTTTCACTTTCGATTTTGCTTAAGTTTGACTTATCTTCCTTAATAAGTGGTTTGATATCCTTAGCCTAAATCCTTGGAAGCAAAATTGTTACATACTTTTGAAGTTTTTTAAGATTTGGGGATATTTATATAGGTTTTACTCTTTGAACATCCCTAATCTGAAATTCAGGATGCCCTAAAATCTGAAACTTCAGAGATGTTCAAACTGTATTGTTTTATAAATTTTAGAACAAGATATACCAGCAAAAATATTGTTTAATACATTTTCCCACTTCTATGGGAAGTCACAAAGCTGAATAGACATGCCAATTGAAATATCATGGATTATATTATTACAATCTTTAATGGTGATTTTAATATAACCATAGTTATCTAAATTGAGACGTAAGATCCTGAGGCACTAATAACTTGGTATTTATAGTGATTGTTCTTTAATAACATTTATGCAGTTGGAATTTATAAAATCCCAGAGTTCCTCATCTGTTGCTAAGATAATTCTATCGCTAACATATTCTAAAAAGTAGTTTAAGGAAAGATGAAACAAGTAATCTCTCGTCTTTTGGGTAAGTCATTGGTGGTGAGCCTATGACACAAGTGCACGGCCAGCAGGATAATTGAAAGCTCTGAAAGATTCCCCATCATTTGTCTAATGGAAATAATTAATCATATTTGAATTGGAAATATTGCTTTTGTGTTTTAGTCTCCTGCCTCTTCTACTCCATTCTTATACCTACAACCTTCTGAGGTAATTTATCAACCCATGGAGATTGCACAAGATGGTGGATATGTTCCTCCTCCACTGTCTCTGATGGAAGCTTCCGTTCCAGAGGTATCTGTGGCTCTTTTTATTGGTTTGGTTTTTAATTTTAGGCAGTGCTTGAGATGGAGTAGGATCTTGCACACGCTAAGCAAGCACTCTACAACTGAGCTACCACTGTACCCCTATGTTAATAGTAAAGTAACTCATCTTTAGCTGCTACTTTTTCTTTTTTAAATTTGTTCAAGATCCTCATTGAAACTGCTCTTCTTTGAATTATTGATGTTTTCTCTTTTTTTGTATCTAAGAATGCCTCATCTTGGACTTCACTAACTAGTTCTGATCATTCCTCAATCAACTCTTGGCTGCACTAAGCTAATCTCTGACTTAATCATGTTGAAAATAATAAGATATCAAATGTTTTGCCTTACCATTTTGCCTGTCAGATCTGTATTATTGCTCATATTCTGTCAGTTAGGAACATAATCACTAAGGCATTAAAGAAAATTACCTTTAAAAATCTTCCTTAAAATATATAACTCAAGGCCAGGCAGTGTGGCACACACCTGTAATCTCAGCACTTAAGTGGCTGAAGCAGGAAGATCACTGCAAGTTTGAGGTCAGCCTGGGCTACAAAGTGAGTCAAGGCCAGCCTGAACTGCACAGCGAGACCCTGTCTCAAAAAGGCTCATGCTGTCACTCTTCGCTCGCTCTTGTGTATGCTCTCTTTTTCTCTCTCTCTCTATATATACAGTTTATTTTATGGTTTACTACAAATTACCATCTTCTGTGTCTTTGAATTGTATTTGTGTCATCAATAGCCTTGTCATCTATGTGCCAGGAATTGGGCTTGGTATATTTTAAATCAGTGTTGTAAAAATTAGAAATGAGCATCTACCTCCTGATTTGAGTGCATTTTTTTATTGCTAAGCTTTATAACACTATAATTCTTGTTCTGGAACAATAATTTCAACAATATGGGCCGCACTGCTTCCGTACCCTACCACCCTTGGACCCCTGGATCTCCACTGGCATGTGGGGCTGGGCCACACTGTTTCCGTGCCCCCGCCACTATGGACCTCCACCAGCACGCAGGGCCAAGCTGGACCACACCACTTCCGTGCCCCTGCTGCCTCAGGGACCCCACACACACACCTCCTGCACCTAGTATTGCTGTTGATCTTCGGCTCCCACTCATCCTCCCAGAACCTTGGACTGCATTAGATTAACCATGCTGGGTTGATGGGAGACTCAGTAACCCCACATCCAAACAGAAGACCTTAGCAGGCTTCCATCAGTGTGGTGAGTTTGCTCCTAAAATAGAGGTCTTCAGTGGGTAAACAGGAGCAGTAGTGAAGCTCCCTCCAGCAATAGGGCCTTGGTGAGCTTGGCAAGAGAGGGGGTGAGTCCTTCCTCCACACAAAGAACATCAGGTAGGTTGAGGAGGGCACCAATAAGGCCTCCCCCAACCTGGAGAAAATTAAAAGGGCTTAAGAGACACCCAATGACACAGTAGGGTCCCAGCCAAGACAAACACTAGACAGATCTGCTGACTTGGAACAACCTGAAGACATAGTAACAGCAAGAACTAAGGGTTGACTTACATCAATACTCCTACGCTAGTCAGCCTAGGAAGAATATAGGACTCACCCAACAGGCCCTGCAGGAGAAATTCAAGTGACTGGCCCACCTCTTCATTGTGGTACCCAGCAGTTGTATAAAAATCAACCACACAACAGGACCCTAAGATGTGCACTATCAACAGTTGAGACTAGTGAGATTGAAGGGCCAAATATTAACCTAAAAGGTGAAGATGACAAAACAAAAAAACAAAATGCAAAGTCAATCATCTAGTCCATCAGGAGCAAGTACTTTAAAAGAGGACTTTAAAAGTCGTACACCTGAAATCTGCGAAAAGATAGCAAGTGAAATAAACAAATCCATGAGGCTATAGAGGAAATCAAATTAGAAATAATTTCTTATGTAAAGACAGAAATAACAACCTTAGTAAAGGAGTTGCTCAGTGTAGCTAGAGAAGAAATAGATTTTAAAAAAAAAGTACAGGAGCATGGGAAACTGATTGAAACCTTGAATGAACAATATAGAAAACAAGCAGAATCCATGAAACAAATTCAATGAGATAAGCAAGAAACAAAAAATTCTACTGAAAGCTGGCAAAACTATTTAAATGAAGCTGAGGATAAAATTTCAGACTTTGAAGACAAGATTGCAGTTAGTGATCATGAAAGGATAGAACTTTTAAAAATAACAAAACAGCATGAACTGGTAGTGCAGCAGCTTCAAGATGATGCTAAGAGAAACAATATAAGACTAACAAGCATCAGTGAAGATGCAGGAGTCAATGCGAATGACATCGCATTCACAGAAGTAATAGAAAATTTTCAAACGCGGGGAGAAAATCCAGTATACAGATAAGTGAGGCATGTAGAATGCCAAACAGACACAACCAACATAAATCTACACCCAGACGTATCTATATAAAAGGTCCCAGACATACACTATAAAAACAGAATACTAAAAACTGTTAGAGAAGAGGCACAACTCACCTATCAAGGAAAGCCCATTAGAATCACAGCAGACTAACAGAACTGAATGAAACCTGTGAGCAGATGTACTTAGTAGATGTTTACAGAGTGTTCCACCCAACCATGTAAAAATATACATTCTTCTCAGCTTTGCACGGGACATTCTCTAAAATAGACCATATATTAACCATAAAACATTCTTAAGTAAATGCAAAGAGATTGAAATTATCCCATGCACATTATATGACCATAGTGCACTGAGATTGGAAAGTAATGGCAAAAGAAATTGCAAAACCTGCATAAATACATGGAAATTAAATAACCTTCTGAACAACCTAGTGGGCTACAGATGAAATTAAAGAAGAAATAAATCAATACCTACAATTCAGTGAAAATGTGGATACAACATACCGTAACCTGTGGGACGCAATGAAAGTGGTATTAAGAGGGAAATACATAGCAATAAATTGTCATATCAAGATAACAGAATAACCTAATGCTTCATCTTAAGTTTCTAGAAAAAGAAGAGCAAGGTAAACCCAAAGTTCATAGAAGAGAGGAAATTGTAAAGATCAGAGCAGAAATTAATGCAATCTGAAACTTAAAAAAAATACAAAGAATTAATGAATCAGCTAGCTTTTTGAGAGAATAAACAAAATTGATAAACATCTAGCCAACCTTATCAAAAAAAGAAAACACTGAAATTCATGCAATAAAGACTGAAAAGAGAAATTACTGCAGATCCCATGGAAATTCAAAAGATCATGCATACCTACTTTGAAAATCTCTACTCACATAGAGAGGAAAACACCAAGGAAATGGACAGATTTCTAGAACTACCAAAGCTCAATCAAGAAGGTACAACAATCTGGAATAACCCAATATCAGCTATTGAAATTGAAAACATGATTAAAAACTTACCAACAAGGAAAAGCCCAGGTCCTGATGGATTCATGGCTGAATTCTACAAGAAATTTAGAGAAGATTTGATGCCAACACTCCTTAAACTCTTCAATGAAATTGAAAAGGAAGCAATCCTCCCTAAATCATTCCTGGAGGCAAGCATTACTCTCATACCAAAACCAGAGAAAGACCCAACCAAAAAGGAGAACTATAGGCCAATCTCATTAATGAGCATTGATGCAAAGATTCTCAATAAAATACTGGCAAGTAGAATGCAGCAAATAATCAAGAAGATTATACATCATGACCAAGTAGGGTTTATTCCAGGAATGCAGGGATGGTTTAACATATGCAAATCAATAAGTGTGATATACCACATCAACAGAGCCAAAAACAAAAACCACATGGTCATCTCAATAGATGCAGAAAAAGCTTTCAATAAAGTCCAACATTTGTTCATAATAAAAACCCTACAGAAACTCAGAATAGATGGTATGTACCTCAGTCTCATAAAGGCCATCTATGACAAACTAACAGCCAACATTATACTAAATGGACAAAACTGAAAGCTTTCACTCTAAAATCAAGAACAAGACAAGGATGTTCACTATCACCATTCCTGTTCAATATAGTTCTAGAAATATTAGGTCAATCAGGCAAGAGAAAGAAATAAAAGGAATAGAGATAGGAAAGGAAGAAGTTAAATTACCACTATTTGAAGATGACATGATACTTTATATAGGAGACCCAAAAAACTCCATTATAAGACTACTGGAGGTAATAAACAAATTCAGCAGTATAGCTGGCTACAGAGTCAATGCTCAAAAATCAATAGCATTCCTGTACACAAACAAGAAACTGAGAGAGAAATTATGGAAATATCGCCCTTCACAATAACATTTTAAAAAATGAAATACTTAGGAATCAACCTAACCAAGAATGTACAAGACCTATATGCTGAAAATTATACTACTCTTAAAAAGGAAATGGAAGAGGATATTAGAAAATGGAAGGATATTCCTTGCTCTTGGTTAGGAAAAACCAACATTTTGAAAATGGCCATACTCCCAAAACTGTTATACAGATTTAATGCAATCCTAATCAAAATACCATTTACATACCTTACAGATATAGAGAAAATACTCCTAAAATTCATTTGGAACCAAAAGAAACCTAGAATAGCAAAGATAATTCTGGGCAACAAAGGCAAAGCAGGAGGCATCTCAATTCCTGACTTGAAACTATACTACAAAGCTACAGTGATAAAATCAGCATGGTACTGGCAAAGAAATAGACCTGAGGATCAATGGAACAGGTTAGAAGATTCAAACACAGCTGCAAAGATACTCTGCCACCTTATATTTGACAATGGGACTAAACATGTTCACTGGAAGGATAGGCTCTTTAATAAATGGTGTTGGAAAAATTGACTTGCACATGCCAAAGACTGAAACTAGACCTATGCCTATCATCATGCATGAAAGTCAAAATGGATCAAATATCTAAATATTAAAACAGAAACAATCTACTAGAAGATAAGGTAGTCAGAAATCTGGAGACATAGGGGTACGCAGAGAATTCATGAACAAAATGCAAACCACACAGGAAATACTTCAAAGAATCAACAACTGGGATCTCATATTATTAAAAAAGTTTTTGTACTTCAAAAGAAATCACCAACAAAGTGAAAAGAAAACCCACAGAATGGGGGAGAATTTTAGCCAATAACCCTTCAAAGGACTTATATCCGGAACATACAAAGAACTGAAAAACGTCAAGCCATCAAGATTCAAAGACCCTCTCCAAAAATGGGCATCTGAGATGAACACACATTTCTCAGATGAAGAGACACAAATGGCAAATAAATACATGAAGAAATTTTCACCATAACTGGTCATACGCTGGACAAAATGCCTTCCATCAAGAAATCAACTGGGCCAGGTATTTAGCTCAGTGGCCTAAGCGCCTACCTGGCAAGTGAGAGGTTGTGAGTTCAATCTCAGGTACCAAAAAAAAAAAGAAAAATCAACTGATAACAAATATTGGTGAGGCTGCAGGGATAAAGGAACACTTCTCCACTGCTGGTGAGAGTGATGTAGCCACTGTGGAAATCAGTATGGAGATTTCTCAAAAAACTAGCATTGGAAGTGCCATTCAATCCAACTATTCCACTCCTGGGTATTTTCCCAGAAAAATTGAAAAGGTCATGTCACAAAGATGTATGTTTATAGCAGCACAAATTGTAATAGCTAAATCTTGGAAACAACCAAAATGCCCATTAACCACAGAGTGAATGAAAAAGATACGGTATTTTTATACAATGGAATATTGTCTATAAAAAAGGATGATCTTGAAGCTTTTATGGGTAAATGGAGGCAACTTGAGACTATCCTCATAAGTGAAATAAATGAATCATATTTGTAAATATCACGTCTCTCTAGTGTAAAACAAAACTGAAGGAGTAATAAGATCCAAAATGTATAATAGATACTGTAAAAATGAAAGGGAAGGAGAGTGCTCTAAGGGATATAACTGTATATATGTTTAAATGTGTAAAATGACCATACTACTAAGTTTTTGTTGGGTCATCAATGTGGTTTGCACTGTCATTGTCCACTTTTTATGCTTTGATTTTGTAACTTGAACAACTATTTCTAAGATGACAATATATAATTTATCAACTAGTGATTTCTTAGTCTTTTTTTGAATTTCTGCATTTCTACCCTGTTTTGCTTTTTTTCTCTAAATAAAAAATAATAATTTCAACAGTTGTATCTTCATATTTACTATCTTCCCTTCTTTGTCTCATCTTGATTTTTTTTGTGGTTACTTTTTTTTCCAGTTTTGCCAGAAGTATAATTAGTGAATAAGAATTGTGCTGTAGATATTTTAATGTGTATGTACATTTTGAAATGAGTACGACAGTCAAGATAATCCACTATCCTCAGTTATTCTTATTTGTTTGCAATAAGAACAGTTTTAACACCTCTCAACTTTTGAGTAAATAGCACATTATTACTAACTGTAGTCACCATGCTGTACAGTAAATATTCAAAGCATACTCATGCTAACAGACTCTGTCCCCTCTGACCAGCATCTCCACATCCTTCTCCCCAGCCATCATTTACTCTGCTTTGATGAGCTTGATTTTTTTCCAGAGTCCACATCTGAGTGACAGTATGCAGGATCTGTCTGTGCCTGACTTACTTTATATTAGTTTCCTCTGGTTTCATCTGTGATGTCACACATGACAGGATTTCTTCTCTTTTAGGCTGAATAGTATTCTATTTTCTATATAATATGTTTCTTTAAATACTTAATCAGGTTACTTTTACTGGAATCTAGTGAGATTTTCCTGAATATATAGCTTATTATAACTTGTATTTTGTATTATATTTTCACACAGAAAGTGATAGTTGTATGCTTGTATTTTAATATTATTTCTGGTAGAAGACATAGTCTAACTTCTATATAACTTAATGAATAGTTTAAGTGGGATTTCCCTAAAATTAAAAACTGAAAGGCTTTTGTGGTGTTAGTCAAGTTTCCTTTTTAAAAAGTTAGTATCTTATTTAGTCGTTGTTTTAAACCCTTGCCAAGTCTTCAGTACTACCAATTTCTCTTTCACTCTTTGAGAAAACTTTACTTTCTCTTTTACAAAGTAGAAACCAATTTATGCAAAACAACTCAGTCTGAAATTCCCAACATATAGACTAAAATAAATCCCAACTCTTCCTTAGCTTCTATTTAGTAACATTGAGGCTTGTCCAAGGTTATTTCTGACTCATGCTCTGGATATTTTCAGTTCCTTTCCATTGTTACCTTTCTATTCGCTTGTATTTTAAATCTTTCCCCTCCATTGATTCACAGCTTCACCACTTACTGTGTTACTCAGGAATTAATCCTCACAGTCTTGCTTTCACAATTTCCTTATTTGTAAAATAAGGGTAATGTGCTTTTTAGGATTAATATAAACATTAGGGAATATTGTATACAAACTTCTTTGCTTAATGCCTAGCACTTGATGAAAGGCATTTATTATCCTGCAACACAGTCCTCCCATGGCATTTCTTCTACCTCTCAAAGCCAAGATTCTTGAAAAAGTTGTCTACATTCAGTATTCTTAACTACTCTACTACCCATTGATTGTGCACCTGCTGAGTCTGCTTCATTACCTTCTGCTGAAACTACCTTTGAAAAAGGTCCTCAGAGACTTCCTGTTGTCAAATCATTCTTCCTCTTTAATCTTACTTGACCCCTCTCAAAGACATATTTGTTGAGGCTCTGTCTACCTCTGGCTCTCATGTTACTGCTTTTTTCTGGGATTCCTTTCTCTCTTTATTTTTCCCTTGTAAAGTAATATTTTGCTCCCCATGATTTCATGTTTGGCTCTCCATTCTTTCATCCTCCATATTCACGCCTATGCTGTCATTCATACCAGCCTCCCTCTTGAATTTCAAACTGCCTATCCAGTACCAGAGCCACTCACCACATGTGGCCATAAGCACTTGATTGTGGCAGGATCAAATCGAGATGTTGCATTCATGTGAGATACAAACCAGGTTTTTATGACATAGTATGCCCCCAGAAAAGTTAAAAGCTCAATACTGTAATATTATATATATTTTGATATAATATTTAGAACCTTTAGGTTTAAATAAAATTATTATTAAAAAGTAATTTCATTTATTACTCTTTTCTAACATGACTCCTGGAAAATTTCAAATTACATATGTAGTTCACATTACATTTCTCATGGACAGTACACCTTTACTAGAATATCTACAAATACCCTAAATTGTGCATGTCAAAAGCCAAGCTCCTCTCCAGCCCCTTCACATATGAGTATATAAATATCAGACATTCTGGTGTTCCATAGAGTGGTGCCTCATCTTAGGCAAGCAATACATCTGATTTACATATTCTGTTACCTGTCTTGTTCCACTGCACCCCTTCCAGCTGTCTTGCAGTGTGTGATCTTTCTTCCAACCTGCAGATCTCCCAGATGAGGTGTGTTCTTGCGTTCTTGCTTCGTTCTTTGACACTACTCCCTAAGGAAACTGTGTGTGTGTGTGTGTGTGTGTGTGTGTGTGTGTGTATGATAGTTGAGATAATTATACTAAAAAAAGTACTTCTCTCCCATGCATCGTACACGTGTCTCATAGGACATACGGTAATTTTACCACTTTCTGTTTCTTGATCAGGCTATATGTTAGAAATAATGCAGTTTTATGCTTCTCTTTATTGTGTAGCAGAATGATTAGCAAATTATATTACTAATAACTATTTTAAATTAATAAATGAAAATAATATGTCTCTCCCACACTCCCTTTTTACCCCCACCCTCCTTCCCTTTTATAATAGCCTTATTCTGATCATGGAGTTCAAGCAACATATCACCAGGTTTATGCTCCAAGTGCCTTTGCTATGCCCGCACCTGTGATGCAGACTGAAGCAATTAAAGTAAGAAGTTTATGTTGATTCTTTCTGTTTTTCTTCAGTTGTGTGTCAGATTTCCAAATTTCTTTTCTGGAAAGAGAAATGGTATTTTTTATCACATTTGTGATCAGAAGTACACAATTCATTCAGTTCCAAATTAATTATAATTCTTATTAAAGACATTATGAATCATATGTGGCCAAAATTTTTTGCTTATTGTGGTAAAATAAATACAAAGTTAAGATTTATCAGTTTAACCATATTGAGTATACAATTCAGTGGCATTAATTACACTCACAGTGATTGTACAGGTAATCACCATTTCCAAATTTTTTCCATCACCCAAATATAAACTGTTTTCATTAAGCTGTAAATCATCTTTTCACCATCCCCCTAGTCCTTGATAACCTTTAGTCTACTTCCAGTCTCTCTGAATTTTTCGTATTCTACATACATATTTTATATGCTCAGATTCTGACTGTCTTTGTTGATGTCACATTTATGGGAAGATGAAAACAGGTAATGAGCTGCTCTTTCTGATTAGGAATGTGTTCAGGCTCCCTAAATCAGATTTAGGCCAAAGAATGGTGAACTACTGTCCTTAGGTCTGTGTGTATATATAATTTGGCCGTCTATAGTATAACAAAGATAGCTCTTATCCATTTATTAAGTTTCTTAGTGAAATCTTTGTATCATCACTTTTGGGGTACGGACTATCTCTACAAAGAACTTGAGATTAACTATTGAGATGGTGACATAATTTTCACATGCATTGTAGTTTGACAAGGCAAGGAGACATGCTCTTTGTAACAAAATGAGGTGAGCTGTTTCCTGATGATATTCATACTTCTGATCCATCACATGTGTTGAACTCTCAGCACCAAGGCAGTCCACACTAACAAGCCTCTCCTCACCCAGTTCACACTTGCTGTTGTGACTATGTCCACACCCAGTCCACACACTGCATCTCTTCATTCTATGCCACCACAGTGTAAATACATTAGAACTGCAATTTTGGACTCATATCAGTCCTGATTTTTGCTAAACCTTATTTGTAAAGATGTCGTATTTGAGCATTGTTATAAAGTATTTTAAAGTCTTCCTCTGATGTTAACATTTTCTCCAAATATATATCTCTAGAGATAGGTGATGTTGCTATGGTGTATTAGATGGCTACGGAGTATTTTTCAGTGAGAGAGACAGAGAATCACAGATACATGAAAATATACTCATTGAGAAATTCAAATAAGAGAATGGAATGGTAGGTAGTATAGGTGAGGAAAATGTTAAACATTCTTAACTTAGAATTTTAATTCTTCTAGTTTAAGAGTATAGAAAAGAGATCCCTTTTCTATATTGTATACTATCAGTTACAGCATCAAACACAAATTGAGTATTGACAAACCTAAGGACCAATAATATACCACCCTTAAGGTACTCAGTCTGTGCTTGATGCTATAATCAATGCTGATTTTATCAGCAAAGATGACATAGCTGTTGCTGTTAATTGGTTTTCTGTGGATACTAGTATCTGGTTTGCCTTGAAGTCAATTAGCAGTACTGTAGCCCATTCCTGTAGAACTGAGTACTATGCCAAATATACTGTAGACTTCCATCCCAAGTAAATGTAGTTGGCTTGATCCTGGGACAGAGGCAAAGGCCAGTAGTTAGCCACAACCAGAGGATACTGCTGAAAAGTAAATATTAACTAAAGAGGTCTCCATACTAGAAACCAAGCTTTCCACTACAATCAACCTGCAACCATGAAAACAAAACACTAGAAGCATAAAAAGACAAGCCAACAGAATGCTTCCAGCTTATCCATGGGGGGAAACCAAAAGCCGTAGAATACAAATTATTTGAAATTATATCAAGGGAGATAACAAAACAGATCAATAAGGCATTTGGCAACCTCACAGAAGATATAAGTAATAAGATATTGGGCCAAATAAAACAATCAGTGAGTTTACAAAAGATACTTTAAAAAGCTAGCAGAGCTAAACCAATGCAAAACATGAATGACTAGCATAGAATTAAGAGTTCATAAAAAGGCTCCAAGTAGAAATTCAGAGATTAAAACCTCTGTCAAAAAGTTTGGGCAGCATATGTGAGCAATGTCATTAACAGTGTATCAGAACTGGAAGACATAACTTTTGTCCATGAATGATTAATGAGAGGAACCTTCAAAATGACAAGAGAACATGAAAAATGAATCCAACAGCTCCTAGCTGATGCAAAGAAAACTAAGATTAATTGGAGTTAGTGAGAAATCAGAAGACAGCACAAATAAAATAAAAATCTGTTTACTGAAATAACAGCAAAAACTTTCCAAATACGGAAAAAGAATTTAATATGTAGATAAATGAAGCACAGAATTAGAAAAAAACTTCTCCACATTATGATTGTCAAAAGTACAACACAAAAACAGAATCTTTAAAGTAGTTAAAGAAAATCAGTGAATTACTTATAAAGGTAAATCTATTAAAATTATAAGAGGGGCTGGAGATTTAGCTCAGTGGTATAAGCACCTGGCTGGCAAGCTCAAGGCCATGAGTTCAATCCCCAGTACAAAAAAAAAAAAAAAAAAAAAGTTTACCATCATAAAGTTATAAGATACATTTCAGCACAAACATTTAAGGCCAAAAGAGATTGAAGTGTTTCAATCCCAAAAATAAAATAATTTCCAACTCAGGCTGATGTAACCCATAAGACTGTCTTTCAGAATTAATGGAAAAATAAGATACTTT
>PVJX010002966.1:85774-95854 GCA_004027295.1 Dolichotis patagonum
AAAAACTTCTGAAGGATATCCTAGAAAAAGACAGTGGGGCCTCCGTCTCGGAGGGTAAAAAAAAAAAAAAAAAGACAGTGGGGCTGGGGATATAGCTGAGCAGCACAGCACCTGCCTGGCAAGCGAAAGTCCTGAGTTCAATCCCTAATACCAAAAGGAAAAAAAGAAAAGCTAACAATGACAAAAGGTCTAATAGAAGGTTTGCCATGTAGGGTGAGCAGTTAAGTAAAAGGGAGAGATACGGAACTAGCAACAGGAAAATAAAGAAGAGGAATAAGTCACTACCTATCAGTAACAACTCTCAATGTGAATGGTCTCAATTCCCCAATTGAAAGACGCAATCCCTGGCATAATAGATCAATAAACAAAATCCAGTAGTGTTCTGTATATAGAAGAAACACATTCAACCCAAAAGAAGCTCATACATTAAAATCAAAGGATGGAAAACAGTATTCCATTCAATGGAAACCTATAAAAAAAAGCAAGTGTAGCTTATCCTATATTCAGAAAATGTGGACTTCAAGGCAAAACTGATTGTAAGAGGCAAAGAAGGTCACTACATATTGGTCAAGGGAACAGTCTAACAGGAATAGATGACAACTGTTAACATGTATTCACCAAAAAATGGCACACCAACTCCATAAAATGAATATTACTGAACATAAAAGAACAAATAAGCACAATTATAGTGGAGGAACCACAATAACCCACTGTCACAAATAGATCAACTAGACAAAAAATATCAGAGTTGAATTCAACCTTTGAGCAAATGAACTTAATAGATCTCTACAGAGGGTTCTGCCCAACAGAAATACACATTCTTCTCAGCAGCATATGGAACTTTGTTTAAAACAGACCATATACTAACCAAGAAAGCAAAATTAAGTAAATGTAAGAGAATTGAAATTGTACAGTGCATATTATCACATCATAGCACAATGAAACTAGAAATTCAACAGCAAAATACAGTAATTATGCAAATGGCATGGAAACTAAACAATATACTTTCAATGAACAGTGGGTTACAGAAGAAATCAAGGAGGAAAGAATACAATTTCTAGAGCCAAATGATAATGCCAGTACAATACACCAGGACTTATGAGAGACAATGAATGAAGTTCTAAGAGGGAAGTTTATAGCTATGAATGCCCATGTCACAAAACAGAGCAAGCTCGAATATATAACCTAACATTTCTCCTCAAGGTCCTAGAAAAACAAGAACAATCTAAACCCAAAACAAAGACAGAAGATGATAAAGATTAGAGCAGATGGCCAGGGATATAGCTCAGTGGTGTAAGAGCCTACCTGGTAAGTGCAAGGTCCTGAGTTTGATTCCTGGTACCCAAAAAAAGATTGAGCAGAAAGCAGTGAAATAGAGACAAAAGTATATATAGTCAGTGAATCAAAGAATTGGTTCTTTGAAAGAATAAGCAAAATAGTCAAACCCTTAGCCAGTCTAACCAAAAAAGGAGAGAAAAGACAATAAGAAATGGAAAAGGTGAAATCACAGTGGACACTGCCAAAGTCCAATTATTAGCAACTACTTCACAACTCTGTGCACCAGTAAATTGAAGAATACAGAAAAAAACAGATTCCTAGATACATATGAATTACCAAAACTGAACCCTCAATAATACAATAACACACAGTAAAATTGAAGCAGTAATAGAAAACCCACAAACCAAGAAAAGGCTAGGTTTGGATGGATTCACTGCTAAAATCTACAAAAACATCAGGGAAGATCTAACACCTCCTCAAGCTCTCTTAAATTGAAAGAAACTCGTGAGGTCAGTCCTGGAAGCGAGTATTACTCTGATTTCAAAACCAGACAAAGATCCAATCAAAAAAGTCAACTACTGACCAATTCATTAATAAATATGGATGTTAAAGTCCTCAGCAAGATACTGGCAAACAGAATGCAACATATTATCAAAAACATCCTACATCATTCCAGAAATATAAGGATGGTTCAACATATGCAAATCCATAAATGTATCACATAACACACAAGCAAAGACAAAAGTCACATGATCATTTTTAATAGATGCAGGAAAATTCTTTGACAATATCCAACATCTTTTCATGATAAAAAATGAAAATACGTATAGAAAAACCTTATCTCTAAAAGCTATTTGTGACAGACCTACTGCCAACATCAAAATGGGGAAAAACAAAGATTTCCCTCTAAAGTCAGGAAGAACAGAAGAATGCCCACTATCATCACTTCTGTTCAACATAGTATTCGAACATTAGCAAGAGCAATTAGGCAAGAAAAAAGTAAAAACAAATATGTATAAGAAAGAAGTCAAATTATCATTTGCAGATGGCATGATTCTCCACATAAAAGATTCAAAGTCTATCCAAAGACTCTTAGTATTAATAATCAAATTCAGTAATGTAGCATGATACAAAGCACACAAAAATCAGTAGTGCTCCTGTGCACTAATAATGAACCCACTGAGAAATTAGGTAAAATTGTCATTTACAGTAGCACCAAGAAAAATTTAAATACTTAGGAATTAACCTAGCTCCTGTACAAGGAAAGTCCTCTATAGTGAAAACTAAACATCAAAGAGAACACCAGAAAATGAAAAGATATCCCCTAATCCTGGTTAGGCAGAACCACCATAGTCTCCAAATGGCCATACTTGCAAAACTGATGCACAGATTACATTGCAATCAGAATACCATCAGCATTCTTAACAGAACTGGACAAGATTGATATGGAATCAAAGAAGACTCAGGATAGCAAACACAATCTAAGGTAATGAGCAGAGCAGGCAGCATCACAGTCCTGAAGTTGAAATTACATTACAGAGCTTCAGTGATAAAGATGGCATAGTACTGACACAAAAACAGACATGAAGTTCAGTGGAAAAGGAAAGAAAGAACCAAGCATTACACTGCAGATAAGGTAGGACAAATGTACCCATTGAAGAATATTGCTAAGATCCAGTACCTTCTTATCCCAAGGGTTCTTCAAGTCCGTAGGGTCTAGTGCTGGTTCTTATCCTCTAGATTCTCTTTACTCCATTCTGCCAGTTCACTTGTCGTCCAGTTTCATTAATCCTAGGATGTGGCTCCTTTTCCTTGCATTCAGTTTGAACTTTCAACATTACTGTCAGAAATATATTTCCTCCTCATTAACAACTGCTGATACACACAGTTCTCTTTGCCCACTACACTTTTTTTTACAGTTTTCTTTATTGGGGTGGGGGTTGCTGGGGACTGAACTCATAACCTCACTCTCGCCAGGCAGGCGCTTTCACCACTGAGCTAAATCCCCAGCCCCTATCACTTTTATTTTTATAGTGTTTGAATTTGACTTCAGTGCCTTAATTTGCTTCCTAACTTAATGCTAAAACATTACCCTCTGAATGATGGTCACAACCTCCTCAAACAGACAATCATGTGTACACAGTTTCTTGTACTTTCTTTTCAGAACCCTCACTACTTTTCCCATTTAGCTCTTCTAAAATGGAAACACTACAGTGATGTTTCTGACTTCCTGATGCTGTATAGCCTCTTCTCTACTTAATTGTAACTTAAAATCACAGTTTGTTATTGTCTTTTAATGTTTTTGTTGGGTGCATTTTATGTGGGGTCTTGCTTGAGCTGTATGTCCAGGTCAGGACCCAACTAGTCTTAATTACAAAAAAGCTCCAGGATGGCATAGGTGTATGGAATCCCTCTAGATTACACAGCATAAGTACCTTTGCCTCTGCTGAGGCCAACTCAAAAGGTACTTTTTGGGCTTTAGACAAATTTCTAAATAGCCTTCTACCAAACTTCATTCCCCTTTTAAAAACAAGTTTTTAAAACCCACCTAGAAGATACTATAACGTACTTATAAAAGGAAGAATATGTCAGCATGAATTATATTACTGAACACTTAGCACTGGGACATGAGAGATTGTCTAATACAGATTTTAAGCTCTCAAATCAGAGAACAAGCCTTTCTTGCATTCTGGGCCCCTCCTAATTGCTAGCTTCCCACTTCATAGCACTCTAACTATACCACATTCTATATTTAGTAAATGTTGACTGATGTTGTATGCTTATCTCCTCTTACTTCATTTTTTTTCTTTTCTCTTTTTGATCTGTATTTTCTCTTTGCTTAACAGACAGTGTGGAGCATTCATTATTAAGACAACTGGGTGGCTCTAATCCAACTCAGCTGACTTCTTGTCCAGTGATCCTTCAGTGACCAAGATCCTGCTGCAAGGAACTAGCTAGAAGCTGCCCATTGTGAAATTTAGGATTAGTCAATGTCTCAGCATACTTATTCCACTGTAAGCTGTCTCAAATTTTATGAAATTGCTTTTTCAGCTGTTTTACAAAAATTATTTAGGTAGATGTGGCATGTTGATTTTTTTATGTGTTAACCTAACTGTAGTGACATTTTTTACATGTTTTATCCATTCCTAAATAACAACCACATTGGGAATAGTGAGGTGTCTTTCATTTTCTCGGCTTTGTGTTCTTCTCAACTTTTAGATACTGTGTTTCATATTTTTTTATTTTAATATTTAGGATAAGAATCATTTCAACTCTAATAGAATTTTTAATATTTCTGTACCTTTTAGAGTATAATATGTTATTTAACCCTAATGATTTACTGTTACTGCTTTGCTATTTTGTCATTTAATATGCTTTTGTTTAATCTTTTATTTATTCATTATTGCTACTTAATTTTGTTTCTGCCATAGTTACTAGAATTTAGATAGCATTTATATTTTATATCTTCCAAATACTAGAAATACCACACACATGATCAACATACTTGTTTCTTCATGTGATTAATTTGATTATTACTAATTTTTTCTCTAATGCTAGCAATAACATAACCTGTAGTATCATACATTTGACACTATTTTTATATAATATAGAGCTACCTCGTGGAATTTTAATAAAAGGGCTTCCCTCTGATACGATCCCATAACATTGACTGACATTCCACTGTATTAGGGTGCCTACAATACTTTCATCTTTCAACCTTCCCTTATTTTTTACCAATATACTCGATTACATATCTGACTAATTGTTAAAAATATAATTGTTTTTATAAAGTGCAACATTATTTCTTATACCAAAGGAAAAGGTTAGATTCCGATTCTAAAGCCAATCCACATTATAAAATTGAAAAATGGCAGAACTATTGTTCAGAAGATGCAGAACGAACCAAGAAGAGCTTTTAATTACTAAAATTTCTGTGGTAGTAGCAGAAATACCCCTTTTCAATCATTTGCAGTTGTTCCACTAACTTCCTAATTTTAGAAGAGAGGGAAAGCCCCCAACTGGCATTACTTCAATAAATCTCTCTTCCCTCTCCTGTTCACACTGCAGATGTATGCCCTACTCAGCAGCAGCAGCCGAGACAGGGCATGGGCCCCAGAGTTTTTCCAAATGTGTCAGACAGGGTGTTTTCCTTTGAAACCGTGAGTCCATCTGCCAGTCAGATGGCTTCGTGAGAATGGCAGGAACCTGTGGATGTATACTAGCATATACAAGAACCTCATGCACATTAATTATTTTCATTTATTGAAATATAAATAGACTAAGTCCCACAATGAAATTTCAAGTTTTTGTTCTGTAAGTTAAAAAAAATTATTAACCACAGATGTTAGAGATCATCTTTTAAAAGCAGTATCCTTGAAAATAAAAAAGTTGTTTTGATATTCAGATATTCAACATGATGCTAAACAAATCCTGAACTATTAATAAAAGTGATGTATTATTGGGCAAGGATTTTTGATAATAATTGATACTGAAGTGTGTTTATTCCACAGTTATATAGATTATATGCATTCACACATTTATATTATGTATATGCACACATATATAGATTATATGTGTATTCTATATACATTATATATACATATAATTCATACATATACTTTTAGAGTTTAGCTGTGAGATGCTTATAAAACTGGATTTATTGACAATCTGAATATATGGGTGATCTGTTTCTTCATGGCCTGGTTTGATAGTACAAATGTAAACAAGATAAATTCAGAAGACAAAATTTTTCCCTACATGTAAGAAGTGTAAGCCATTTTATTTTTTCTATTTTGTAGTATATCTTCAATCAGTAATTTTGAAAAGCTTTTACTTAGTACACAAAACTTCAAACTAGTAAACTAATAAATTATGGATTTGCAATTTTATCATTCTTTTTAAACATGCTGCTTAAAATAGTATCAATTAATGTAATACCAAACCTGATTATAATTAAAGTACACAGTAACAGACTGAATAGATAAGACATTTTATTTAAGATATCACTGGTAAGTGATACCATATTTACATCTTTTTAAAAACATCCAATTTATAGATTTTCCATCTGTTGATTTGTCTGTTTTCCTCATTGATAATGTATTTCTTAGTTAACAGAACCCAAAACTTGATGATTTGATGTTTTGTTGATAATTTTCTGAGTGAAGCTAGTATGTCAATCCCAGGCTTGTGTTTCTATCAAGGTGTGTACCTACAGAGTAACTGTCATTTAGTATTTCTATAAAGGTGTTACTGGTTGTAAATATCTTTTTGGTATGCTTCTTCTCTTTGGAAAGTAGGGTACACTTAGAGACCAAAGCCCCTCCATCCTCTTCTACTAGTCTTCTCAGATGAGCTCCTTTACTTATTGCTGGTTGCTCATCTGAAAAAATCTAGGGGATTCTAGATTCTTTCTTCTCCTTTTCTTTCTTTGTGGAACAGTGATGATAAAACATCTCTAATAGGGAGAAACCGTAGGAGATGGTAGTTTTTGTATTATTTTGTTGTATAAAAGTTTCTTTCCTGAAGTATACAGGCTTCAAAATAAGATTCCAAATTTCTTAGCATTTATTTTCTCCCATGACTTACACTGACAAGTTTTATGGCATTCCCTCTAGATCCTTGTCATTGATGAGTTTTGGTTCTTTGAAAGGCATTTTCCCATTGGCAATTAAAAATAGAAATGAAACTATATATATATATATATATCTCCTGTTCCATGAACCCTTGAGCCTACTAGTCGGCTCTTTCAGCTGGGGACAGTTCCCTACCTACCGGCCTATCTCCTCTCCAGCTTGTTCTCCAGGTACCTACCCCTAGTTTGGATCAGTTGGAAAAAATACATAAATATCTGAGTGTGCTGACATTTAGACAGGCCTCCCTTCATTAGGGATTTCCTCTTTTCTGGTTACTAGCATTCTGAGGGATCAGTTTTCAGTTTTGATAGGATATCTCCAGATTTTTCAAGAAAAAAACTTTTTGGCACATTTTTGTTAGTGGATATTAGGTATGCAGATTAATGAGTTCCATTTTTTCAGATTCATACATGCACACAACATACTTTAATCACCTCCCCATTACCCTAGACTTTTTTCATTGACCTAATTCAGTTAACCTTGTTGGCTGAAAATAGGGTTGAAAGATATTACATACCCATTTCTGCTTTCGTTTTCAAATAAAGCATTAAGCTAAAATGTAATTAGGAATACTTAGTCTTGTAAGAGCTTTGCCCAGTTCCAACCATATTACAAACGATGTTGAAATTCCCAAGGTCTCTCTATGGGAAAAAAATGCTGATATTGAGCTATATAAATACAATTCTAATTTGGAAAGTTTCTCAAAAGTAAAAAAGTATCTTACCCTGTGCGACTTCCCTAAAAAATTATTTGAAACCATATCTAGTTACCCAAACGATTTAATCTCATTTGGTAGAATTTTTCACAGTATAAGGTAACATGATAAACTGCAGGCAATATGGGCAAAGACAGTTTGGCTTAACTCAGCTTCAGCGCGTCTAGTTCGTACTTCAGAATACCACTCTGAGTTCACAACTTCTTGCTGCTGCTTCCATTTCTGAACCCACTGATCCTAAACCTTCAAGTTTGTACACGATGGTTTCTAATAATGGCAGCAGCATTTGGAAAGTATGGAAGACAACCAAGCCACTTTTGCTTGAACATGAATACGACAGCCTTTAATCCTCAGTTAATTTTGCTTTATAGATTATATAAATATTGAGATAAATTTGAAAGGTGACAGGCAGAAAATTACTTTTTGTGATTAAATCCTAAAGATTAGTGGAATTAGGCTGTATTTACACAAATTTTTGTATATTTTTATTTTAAAAGAGCTACCGTGTTTCCTGATGTCATAGCTACAACCCTAAGTAATAATGAAATGCAGACATTTCATACTGCTCTTGAGCAGACTTATATTTGGGGAGGACTAGGTCTGTCATAGCTGAGAGTTAGTAAAGTATATTCTCTGTCCGGGGGCCTGTGGTGTTTAATAAACTTTCACTCAAGACACATTTTAAATAAAAATATTTCTAAGTTCATCCTTAAATATCTTACACTATTTGATGGTCAGACACTCCACTGTACCATCATTCTGTTACATCCATTTGAATATAGTCTGGATCACATCTGAAACTTTAGGCTTTGTGGTTATCTACAGTGAAGACCATTTATAGAAATGCCTGGCTGACAGAACTTTTATCATACACATATATGCATGTGCATGCATGCATGCATAAAAATAGAGCAAGGGAGTGGACATAAATCAGAACAGCCAGTTATCATGGTAGCATGCCTTGTTAGCAAGCCATGTGCACCAGTGCCAGGTGTCTGGACTGGGGCGCTCAGGCAAGACATGTCCTCAGCTTTTAACAAATGGGTCTTTGCAGCATTAACAGCTGTTCTGCTTCATAAAAAATAACAAGCAACTGGTAAGTCCCCACGTGTAACTAATAGGTCAAACCTCTGAATACTAACAACTGATCAACTGTAAGGAGGCAATTGCTCTCAGGAAGTAGGGTGGTGGGATGAGAGACAAGAGTTTAAAAACACAGTACTCTGTGGAAATAATTTGTGTTCGCCAATGTGGACCATTTTTGTTTAGGCACTAAAAGGTCTAATCTCTTAAACAGTGGAAGTCTGAATCAGAAAATATGTCAGTTCTAAAATAAGGAAACATAAAAAGCATGAAAACATTTAATTACATGTTTATCAGTAACCTAAGAATAAACCAGTTCTTTAATCATATTGTGGAAATACAGAATTTTAACTTTCTAGATTGCCTATGGAAATTCTTCCTTAAAACCACTGAGCGTCAGCATTCTGAGAAATACATGAAACATAAAGTGAGGAAAAAAAGAGCTTCTAATGTACCTCAGAAAGACTTTAATCCCCTCAATAGCAAAAGATGTCTATAGCCTGTGGGAACACGGCATATTTACATAATCAAAGTTTTCAAGATCAAAATCAAAAGGGTCAAAATCAAAGTCCAAAAAAAATCAAAATCCAACATGTGTTTCTTTGTTGTTTTCCATTCTTGCTTCAATGCTACAATGTAGGCATTTATCCATCTTTGTACAGAATCTATGTAACATTTAGTACTTTCGGCAGGGTTTATTCAGGAAGTAGAGTGTGAGTATATTTCGTATAATTTGATGCAATTCTAAAATACAGTGGTCATTATCGTAATTGTCTACTTAAGTTTTAGCTCAAAAATTGTCAAAGTGCCTAAGGCTAAATATAACCTGATGTCACAATTTTCCCACAACACTGATTTCAATAAACTGTCTTTAATGATTACAGTATTTATAGTGTTTCCTTTTGAGATAGAAGACTATTTTGTAACTTCACAAAGTATCCTGAAGTGGTAGGAACACACTGCAGTTTGAAACAGTGTTAACTCTAGAAGCATCTAAATCTGATATACCATTTAAAAATTACCCTTTGTTTTTATGGCTTACTCTGAACACTGACCTGTTTTAGCACTGCCTGTTACCATGGAAATCACAACTATATATAACCAAGCAAGCTTCTCTAAAGAAGTTTCACTTTTTAATCTTAGAAACTGTAGTTGATTTTTCTTCACTCTAAGTTCTTAAGAGTTTAAAAGAACTAGTAAAAACATCTATATCCAGTTTCAAAATAATTCAGCATTAGGACACAATGTGTGCCTTCTTGATACTTGCAGTCTTCTTGACTCACAGTATTCAGACTCAGATCGTTTAAAGCAAGCAGAACAAGGGATGAGACTTCCGGTGAAAGCTTGGGCACTCCCGTGTCCCTGTGAAGT
>PVJX010002966.1:95954-117473 GCA_004027295.1 Dolichotis patagonum
CTCTCTTGACGTGGTGTCGCACACTCGCAGTTCCCCGCACCCCACAGCAGGGCACAGTCGCTCTCTTGACGTGGTGTCACGCACACACAGTTCTCGGATTTTGTCTCAACAGTTGCTTTCCTACCAATAGGCCTGGATTCTGATTTTACATATGATACTATGTAACTTCTGTTGAAACAAATCTTTGTCAGTGTTTCGGGATAAATGAAGAAAAACCGGTAATGCAGAAATCTATCATTGAGTATGGCTTTTCTCAGCCCCTCCTAACTGGTCTCTTTTTATAGGCTTAGGATGCCTTCCTGTCCAATAGCAGGTCCCAAAGTAACCTGCTCTTTATATTGTGGTCATTTGCTAACACATCTTTTCCCCTTTGAATCCAGGCCCAGTTAAGAATCTTTTTTGTTTTTAAATCTGTCCTTTAAATAATTATAAAATTAAAGCCATTTAAAATACATTAAAACCCTTTCTTTAAATCTCTTCATAGGAATCCAGGTTACATTCTATGAGCTTTTCTCAGCTTTCATTTATAGGTTTGAAACCTCAGTATTCTAGACGTTCACACTTTGAACCTAGAAAAGATTTCACAGCAGTGTTTTTTTGGTTTTGGTTTTTTTGTTTGTTAACTCACTATATAGTGCAAGCTGGCCTTGAATGCACTTTTGTAGCCCAGGCTGGCCTCAAATTCATGAAGATTCTTTTGCCTCAGCCTCCCAAGTGCTGAGATTACCCGTGTATGCCACCACACCCACCCTGTGAGGATTCAATTCTTATTCCACCTTCCTCTGCTGATTCTGTTAAGTAGAATCTTGCATAACTATTTTACCCAGCCATAGAAAATAGTTGATCCATATGAGGTCTAGTAACATGGATTTGGAATGTTCTTAAAGTTACATATTTTTCTGTTTTTTAAAGGGAATTAAATCTTAGCCAGAACACTGAAAATGCTGAATTAAATCATGGTTTCCTTTATTATTTTATACATGTAAGTAATGTAGATTTATAACCTGTAGCAATGAACAAATCTACATCAGTTAGACAAATTCCTTGAGTAAATTTGAAAAGTATAGCCTGAGCTTTGAGAATTAGCCACTATTTTTTATACTAGGTAATACAATGTTACTTGTTTTTGAGATAGGGCCTTCCTATGTAGTGCAGGCTGGCCTTGAACTCACTTATCTAGCACAGGCTGGCTTCAAACTCCCACGGATCCTCCTACCTCAGTCTCTCAAGCGCTGAGACTACAGCCGTGTGCCACCATGCCCAGCTAGGTCACACAATGTTATAATGAATGTTAAAAGTACTTTACAGCCAAGCAAAAAGTACTCCTTCCAACACTTAGACTGGCATGAAAACCCAGCTGTCAGCTTCTATGTTACTCATACATGCTCTAACACTGAACTTTATGTCAGTAGTTTTCTTCTGTGGTACCAAAAAATAGGATTCTTATGCATTATAATTTTATTTAATTGCATTCTAGGAATGAGGTAAAAATAAAACCTGGGCTGGGGATGTAGCTCAGTGGTATAGCACTTACCTAACACAAGGCCCTAAGGTTCAATGCCCAGCACTAAAAAAAAAAAAAAAAAACCAAACCTCAGTGCTGAAAGTTCTGCTTTTTATATAAATACACAGAATTTCTGCTAAATTTTATAGCGATTTAAATATTAATTCCAATTTATGAGGATTAAGTTCTTTACTTCAAAGGCTTGTCTTATGTCTAAATGTCTCCCCAGCAGTGAGCCTTTCAAAGATGGCTGAATCTAGCATTTGTGACTGATGTGTTGTCTAGTGTGAGTGCTGCCCCCACCCTGGGGCGGGGAGCTGGCATACAGTATGACAGCAAGGGTCATGCTACCCTCCTTTGCCTTTTTGCTCTTGCCGCTGTTGGTATCTGCCACAGCCATAAACAGTTCCCTCTGTGCCATGCCACCCTGCCTGGTAGCCAGCTGATTATGAACAGAAACCTCCACAAACTGTGAGCTAAATAAACTTTTCCTTCCTTCATTTTGGGTGTCAGGTATTTTGTCTCAGCACTGAGAAAAACGTAACCAAAACAAAGGCCCTTAAAAATTCCTAAGTGACTTGTAAAGCTATTCTAAAATACAGTGGACCGCTGAGTTATGACCTGCCTAACATACGAACAACTTGGGTTATGATCAGCATTAACGTAGGACTAGAGACTTGAGTTAGGATCCGAATGCAGGCTGCCTGTGCATCCAGATGGTCTCAGACACAGGTGTAACCCTTACATTACAACATCCTTTCCTGTGTGGGGTTGAAAAATTCTGGACCAGTGTCTCAATGGACATTGAGATCTGCCTGTGTACAGGAAAGACTTTAATCCACAACTGGAGTTACGGCCAGCCCACAGGAACGCACTGAGTTCCCAAGTCAAGGGTCCACTGTACACTATAGAGGGCATTTTTTAGGATTATCAGTCTCTTTTATCAAGAACTCATAACCTCCATACATAATTAAATGTAACTGAAAAGCTCCAGTCAAGGGGCTCAAGGAATAGGAGGCTGTCAACAGAACACCATAAACAAACAGCCAGTTCGTCTTGCAAAACGTATTTCTCCAAGTTTGGAACCAAGTGAGAAACTTCCTGATGCTACCGTGCAGATTTGTAACCCTGATGTCTGGAATGTGGATAACATGTATAATTCTTCTTCATGTGTTCTTAAGACTGTTCCTCCAAAAGTGCTGGCTGAGAAAGTGACCCCAGACACCTAAAAACAGAGGCTATGGCCAATGACTGTCCCCACATTCTAAGCCCTGGCAAAAAGGTCAGAAAAGCTGATGGAAAAGTGTGAATTAATGATCCAGGGGACCGAAGATGTATTTTTCAGGCTCTTTTAACTTCAGGGAGACCTTGCCTGTCGGGCTGGGGATATGGCTCAGTAGAAGAGCACTTGTCCAGCACAAGGCCCTGGTCCCATCCCCAACATAGGAAAGATGATCTCAACTGTCAAGCTTTAATAATTCTAGTATTAGCATCTTAGAATTTATAAAAAAGGTTTTTAAAAAATATTTGCCTTACATGCTGTGCTCTGGCACTCCTGAGAACCTGGGTCACCTTTCTTATCACCCCAAAGTCAGGTCCAATGTGTCTGGCTGGTCCAAGAGCACCATGTTTACAACCAACTGATCACAACCAGATTCGACTGACCAACCGCTATGCTCAAAGAATCCCATCTTCTGGGATGACTCTGCTCTCTCAGTTCTGGGTGTTTCTGTGTACCTTAACCACAGGTCCTAGAGGTCAGCTAAGTCCTGCACATGTGACAGACTACACGAAATGAACTCCACTCATACCCTTCAGCAAGCCAAGCACCCATGCATGACCGCTCCAAGCCACAGGAAGGATCAAGGGAATGACACTGCGTCTCCAGCCCTGGCAGGAACTGTTAGGCAGCTATAAGAGCACAGAGGTGATTGTCTCACTACTTGTCCGAATGTGTCCCTTCCCTTGTATACACACTTGCCATTTTCACCAGCCTCTGCTCCTTTCAGCCCTGGGAGACACTTCCTGCTATATGCCCAGAAGTCTGTCCCAGTAACACTAGTGCATCACATGAAAGCCCTCAGTAACCAATAGGGAGCCAGCCAGCCCAGAGGACGGCTTTTCAGAAACGGTCCTTCCACCATCAGAATGCCTCTCAGCATTATCTTCCCAGTGACTAGGAGTCCCTTTGCCCTGCTGACTGATAAACAGAAACGAGCTGAACAGTGGTAGCTAGACCAAATCCAGGGGAACTGCTAACACTTTTTGCCTGCTACACACTTAGATTTTCTGAGGGAAGTTGCATTTGATTCCTCACAGCTATTCAGTTACCTAGATCAGCCTTGTTTCCTAGGTTGAGCCACTGTATAAACCGATACCTTAAAATCTCCTCTGGGAGATTCTCTGGGAGCTGTGGGGAGATCCCCAAGTCCAGTCGGAGATTCCTGGAGCACTGACCAGTTCTTCCCTCCACCCTCACCTCAACAAATTCTCCAGAACAGATCCAAAAAGGTCCTCAGAACTTTTAAACTTTAATAAATTAGAAGAGCAAAACGAATAATCAGAAAAAACTTGAAACGCAAGTATTAATATTTTCAGCAACTATTACACAATTTCTACATGACATCTAGATTGACCAAAAGAATCATGAGGTAAATTATGTATGTGGAGAACAAAATTAAGAACAAAGAGAATATTGCTCTTTTGAAGTTTGTACAGATTAGTCACACCTGTTACCCGTTATTAAGGTTGGAAATTTTTAACATATCAAGTGCCTCGTTTTATAGTTTATCATATAAACAATGTGAAACACTAGCATAGTAGCAAATGTCATTTTTCAGTAGTCTTTAAGAAACTGAGAATTCCATTTTATTGCTTTCTGTTAAAATAACAGTGGTTGCAGTTATCCCTTAAAGTAAGTGAAAGACCTAAGAGGTCAGAAAGCAGAACCTAATTTAAATATTCTGAAACCTCAATTGTGTGAGACCACAGCCACCTAAGAGTTAAGACCATGACTGTTGGACCGAGAGTCCTGGCTACAGGAATTTAAACAGGGATGAATGTAAGCAAGTAAGCAAAACTCATCTCGTCTAGGACGCTACTTTTTCAAGTTTAAGTAAAAGAGTCCCTTTTTAACAGGAGACCCAGTTACATATTACAAAGTAGGGTTAACCCTATCTACCAAAGTAGGTAGAAGCTAGGGCTGGGGGCCTCCAAACCCTACTCTCAAAGACGTCATTGTACTAATTAATTACACCCTATGAGGTAGATTGCACAAATAGCTGACTGGAAAGGGGCACAATGACAGGGACAGTATCAGCACCCCATCTCTTACCCATCTTTCCTGCAGACTTGTTGGACACAGACAGTGGTTAATGGCCAAAGAGAAATGAATCAGGGCAGGCGCTTGGAGGCCTTGTCACAGGGAAACACAGCTTGTGTGTTCATCTACACTTTAGAACCAAACACCAGTATAACTTCCTTGAAAAGCAAAAACATTTGGATTTTACCACAAACCAGGAAGAACTCAGTCTCTATGTCCCCTGAGCTTTCACCATTCGAACCCTGGACTGGTCCAGCCTTGGAAACAAAAGCCCAGTTTCGGGACCCAGCCTCCTCCCTTCAAAAGGGCACTGGCGTCCATAGAACCGAGGGAGGAAAAAGAGCTGCTGAAGGTCCCTCTCTGCGGCAGAGACCCCCAGCCTGGACAGCAGCTTATCTGCTAGGCTCGGGGTAACTGGCTGAAGCAAAGTGCCAAAGACTCGCAAACACTCCAAGGCCACATGAAGCACGGTCCCCAGCCAAGGAGCGTCCCTTGGGCTTTCCCAACTCAACTTCCACGGGGCATGCCTTTGGACAAAACCGTTGGTCTGCCGAACACAGCTGGACACTGCCTCCAGGGCCTTATAGATTTGAAAGTTATCATAGTGGTCGGCCACTTGCTCGGGCAAAGCAGCCACTGCACTCACAAGAGCATAGTCCTCTACCTGGGCGCGAACTGCCGGCCCCTGCGACCCTGGCTCACGCGGGAAGCAGGCGGTACAGAAAGCTGGGTAGGTGCCAGAGGGATTGATTCTGCCGGCAGTGCACCGGTTCAGAAGGCCCCCCAATGCATCCGCCAGCTCAGAGTCCAGAAGCTTAACCACCTTCTCGTCGTTGTAGTCACAGTCCCAGTTGGGAACGCCCTGCCGGAGGAGAAAGTAGCGGAAGCCATCCACAGTGTAGCGGTCCAGACAAGCCATGGGATCCACCACGTTGCCCAAGCTCTTGGACATCTTCTGGCCACACACTGTCCAGTGGGAGTGGACGTAGATGCGACGTGGAGGGCTCAATCCAGCCCCAAGGAGAAGGGCAGGCCAATATATGGCGTGGAACTTGAGAATGTCTTTACCTATGACTTGGGATGCTGGCCACCAAGATCTGAACTCTGCATTCGGGTAGCCAATGACAGTGAGGTAGCTGACCAGCGCGTCCAACCACACGTAGATGGTCTGCGAATCGTCTCCGGGGACGGGAATGCCCCAGTGCAGGTGGCTGCTCCTGCGAGACACTGAGAGGTCGGGCAGCTCCTCCTCCAGCCACTGCAGGACCAAGCGATGGAAAGGCTCGGGGACGATGGCCCGCGGGTTGCTTTGCAGCCACCGCTGGAGAGGCTCTCGGAACTGGGACAGCCTGAAAATGTAGTTTTCCTCCTCGGTCCAGGAGACGGGGTGGCCGCTCTCGAGGGACACAGGACACGACTCACCTGACGGGCCCGGCTGTCGGGTGACCTTGGCGTCGGGCAGGAAGCACTCGTCGGAGGAGCAGTACCAGCCTTCGTACAGCCCCTTGTAAAGCAGACCCCGGGCCGCCAGCACCCCCCAGAAGTGCTGCACGGCCTCCCGGTGCCGCGTCTCGGTGGTGCGGAAGAAGTCGGTGGCGGCGACGCCCGCGTCCCGGAACAGCCGGCGGAACTGCGCGGAGACGCGGTCGCACAGTGCGCGCGGGGCCAGGCCCGCGGCGGCCGCCGCCTGCTGAATCTTCAGGCCGTGCTCATCCGTGCCGGTGGAGAGGCGCGGGGCGGCTGCGCCGGGAGCCCGCAGGCCGCGGTGGCGACACAGGGCATCGCCGAGCAGCGCCGAGTACAGGTGCCCGATGTGCGGCGCCGCGTTCACGTAGAAGATGGGCGTGGTGAAGAAATCGCGCGGGTGGGCCGCGTCCCCGCCGACAATCGGGGCATCCGAGCCGTAGCAGCGCACGCCGGGGTCCCCCAAAAGAGGGACCCTAGAAGCCGCCGCGAGCCTCAGAGCCCGGAAGACGGAGAATCGCAGCATGGCGCTCGCCGGTTGCAGCGGAGGCCCACGGCGTCCCGGAAGCACGTGGGAGCAGCGCATGCGCTAGCGGCACGCCCAGCTTCCGGCAGCCAGCCAATGGCATTCGATCGGGCGGTGACTTCCGGCGCTTTCTAGCGCTGCTTCCGGCCGCGGGAAGGCTGCTGGCGGAAGTCCCAGGGGCCGCACTAGGGGAGGCTCGGGAGGCGCTGGCCTGACAAGCTTCCGCCCAGGAGTTGTGGTTGTGTCCGAGGGCGTTTCTCCCGCGTTCAGCTGATTGTGGGTACCAGCTGCTTGTGTGCGATGATAATCAGGTTGCAGAATTCCGTGGGTGGCCTGCACACTACAGGACATAGAATGCGACCTCTACGTTGGTCCTCTTTGTTATCTCAATCAGATCAGGCGGGGAGGAAGAAAGATAATTACCTAGATCACTTAAGGGAAGGCTGAGAACAGAAGTGGGAAGAATTTTTTATCTGAATACGATTTGTGTTGAATCCACAAAAGTAGATTTGTGATTTGCCAAGTCCTTCCCAAAGGTTATTGATATTCAGGAAGATGAAATACAATATATTGTTGCTGTGCACCTAGGGAGAATTAGGTTTTGGTAGACATCTCTTAAAAGCAGTTGTTAAACCGGGAGTGGTAGCACACACAAGTAATCCCAGCACTCTGTAAAACTGAGGCAGGAGTGTCATAAATTCTAGCCCAGCCTGGGCAATTTAGCAAATTAGCATACCTCACAATAAAAAAATCGTGTAAAAGTCACAGGGTGTGACTTGGTGCAAAGGCCCTGAATTTGATCCTCAATACCACCAGAAAAAAAAAATGTTGATAGATTTTTTTTTTTTTTTTTTTTTTTTTTTTAGATCAAGTTCTCACTAAATCACTAAACTGCCCAGGCTGAGTTGTGAGTTGTAAACGTGTAATCCCCCTGCATCAGTCTTCCAGAATGCTGGAATTACAAGCATACACCACAAAACCCTGCAATCAGGTTTTCTTTTTTAAATGATCTTGAAATTCTTCCAGAACTGTATTTTTGAAGTTTCCTTTCAAAACAGAAGCCTGACTTGGAGGGAGAGAATGCAGGAGCTCAGAATTGGATTAGTAATAATCCCTGACTCATACCTCACTTTCATCTTTGATCTACAGTTGACCTCCTCCCGCCTCCAGAAAAAGAAAAATCAATGCAGATAATATGGCCTGCGCGTAATAGTAAAATGGGATGGAACCCTTGTGAACCCACAACTTAGTCCTATTGCAAGTAGAGGTTTTCAAAGTATGGTGCCCAGAACAGGGAAACACACATTCTTAGACCGCACGTCACCTACTGAAACAGAAATCTGACATTGGCCCCAAAATGTAGGTTTTAAGCAGCTCTCCAAGTGACTGATGCACACTGAAGTTTAAGGGTGACTAATCAGAGCAATTAGCAGTGATTCAGTTGTGTGTGCTGGTTTCCCCATCCTGCCTTCTTTCCAGAGGTGATCACCCATCTGAATTCTGTACTTGTGCATCCTCAATATCACATGCTCTTGCTCCATTCCAGTAACATGTTGCTTACTTTTGCTTGTATTTGAACATTCTCAAAAACAGTGTGACACTTTATGTGTTCTCCTTCAAGTTAACCTTCTTCATTCAACATTTTGTTACTAAGATTCATCGTTTTGTCGCATGTAACCATGGCTCTCATTTTGGCTGCTGTGTAGTGTATGACAAAGGCAAGTGACTTCTGTGGTGACACAGACAGGCCACTTGGCACAGGGGGCACAAAAGAGAAACAAACATCCACAGGGTGTTTAGTGGATGTGCTCTGCTTGATTGATCAGCTTGAGAAGGGCAGGGAAAGGGTAGGTCAGATGTGAAAGGCGAGGTACGAAACACTCCCTGCAAGCTGAAAACAAACCTCACATTCCCAGCAGTTTTCCCTCCTCCCACCTAGTCCTCCATGTTCCCACCAAGTCAGTGCTTCAGCACAGTAGAGGAGGATTTTTCTCCCCTCTTAAGAAAGAAAAGTGCAAGCCAGGCGTGGTGGCACACACCTGTAATCTCAGCATTTGGGAGGCTGAGGCAGGAGAATTGTTGCAAGTTCAAGACCAGCCTGTGTTGCAAAGTGAGCTCAAGGCCAGCCTGAACTGCAGAGCAAGACCCTGTCTCAGAGAGACAAAAAGAAAAAAGAGAAGGTTTTAGACCCCACTCCCACTTCCTTCCTTCCTGGTAGAACAGAACTTGAAAGAAATGGCTCACATTTTTTGCTCTTAGGAACAGTACTGCTATTAACTCACTTCTATATGTGTCCTCGTACATATATGCTAAAATTTTGCTTGAATATATGCCAGAGAATGGAATTCCTGGATCATAGAGGGTATGATGTTTGTATCAGTCAGCTTTCCTGTTGCTGGGACGCATTCCCCGACATCCATAACTGAAAGGAGCGTTTTCATACGGCTCACAGCTTCAAAAGTTAAAGTCCACCGTCTGCTGGCTTCAAGCAGAAGTGTCATGGCAGAAGGGCCTGGCAGAGCAAAGCTGGGCCAGGAAGCAGAACAGGAGAACAGTGCCAGAGAGGAGGGGCTGAGGGACCAGACAGACCCCAAGACCACACCTCCCTGACCTGCCAAATACACACAGGACTGTGCTTTGTTAATCCCCTGGGCAGCTCCCAAACCACTCAAGGTCACAATCCACGGTAACTGTTACAGTGCTCAATTCCACAGGAGAATGCCAGCGTGGTGCTGGAGTTGTCCTCCAACATGGCTCAATACATTTACATTCCCATCAGCAACACTGTCCTGAAAAGAGCTCCCCAGAACCTCATCTTGTCTGTCTTCATTTTTACCAGTCAATTGGATACAAAATGTTGTGTCACTAATGTCCACAACAGCAAAAAAGGCAAAGCAACTCAAATGTCCATCAGCTGAAGAATGAAAATATAGTATAAGGAATATCCATGCAGTAGAATATTATCCAGCCATAAAAAGGAATGAAATGCTGATACATGCTACCATATGCATACATAAAGTGTTAAATAAAAAATATGTTAACTAAAAGAAGCCAGACACAAAGGTTGGAATAGACAGTGAATACTTAATGGATCTGGAGTACCTTCTTTGAGCAAAAAAGATTCTTGACCTAAGTAATGATGATCATTGTACAACATGGTGAATGTACCTAATCTCACTAAATTGTACTCTAAAATACCTAAAATGGGAAATTTTATAGCTTGTATGTTTTGCCACAGTTCTTTAAAAATGGTATTTCACTATTGTCTTGATTTGCACTCCTCTAAATCTGAGTAAAATTGGGCATCTCTTCCTGTATCAGTGAACCGTATGTATTTCTTTTGTGACATGCTGGTATGCCTGGGATCTAAAATGTTCCCCAAAAGCCTCAGAGGTAGAATTGGAGGGGGTGGGATTGACCCCAGGGCCTTTGCAATGAGCTCTATCTCCAGCCCTTTTAATTTTTTATTTTGAGACAGCATCCTACTAAGATGCCCAGGCTGGATTTGAACTTGTGATTGATCCTCCTGCTCCAGCCTTCCAGAGTACTGGGATTCCAAGCATGCACCAGCACACCGGGCTTCACTTTCAAAAATCTTAATAACTAGATCTTAGCTTTAATGCGGTAGAATTTTTCACCATTTATGATTGTCATTTCTTTCTTTAAAATATTCTTGTGTCTGAGACCAGAAATGAAACCAGGGTGCTAGCCGGGCTGGGGAAGCTCTCTGTCCACACTGAGCCACAGCCCAGCCCTAGAACTGACAATCTCTGTGTCAGAGGTCGGGATCCGGTGTTTCCCTGTGTGACTAAGCAGCGGCCCCAGTTCCACTTCCCCGTGGATCTGTGAGGCCCTGTGCACGAGGGAGTGAACCACGTCTGCTGCTGGACTCTATTCTACACTGGCCAATTTGCTCTTTGCTGAAAACTTAGAATTACTGTAGCTTTACACTCAATACACAGAGAAATCATCTCTTAGCCATTTGTGTCCCTCCGTCTTCCACATAAAACTGTTAATACCCACTGGACGGGTTCCAGGTAAAAGGCTTGTTGACGTTTCGGTAGCTGTCGTGTTAAATCTCCAGCTCAGTGACAGAATCCAGGCCAGCAGGGGTTGACGCACCCACAGGACTCGGTGTTCCAAAAAGATACGTTCCAAACGTTCCAAAGAACAGCTACAAACGTTCTTCCACAAAGGTCTCTGTGGGCGTTGTTCAGTAAAGTTTATAACTTTCCACACATCGGTCTGGCACAACAGCTCCCTAAGTTTACTGCTGGAAACCAGCAGTTGATTTACAGCATTGTAAATGGCTTCATTTTCTGAAACTCGTGGTGTTTGTTTCTGTTGTATGAACCTGATAACAGCTCAGTCACCTGCTGGGAGAGAGGTTCGGGGTCCCCAGAGCCCTGCCTGCCCGGCCTCTCTGTGAGCAGAGCTCCTGTCTTCCCCAAAGTTCACACTGCTTTAGAGCTGGAGGACGCTGCCACACCCAGCTCAGAAACCACCCACCTAGAAGAATAAAGGGAAAGAAGGAAGCTACTGGCCAGTGGAGCCATGGAGAGCTCACACTTGGCACGCACAGGGCCCTGGGTTCAATCTCCCTCACAGGAGGGGCAGGGGAAGGACCATTGTAACTAAGGGACACTGGAAACTTACAAAGCCATAAAGATGTTTCAGTGTGTGTTGCTGTGAAGCCAGGCCATAAAAGAAAAGAAGTCAAACTGTAACTGTTGGTCCATGTGACTGTTAAGTGCATGAAGAGTGTATTAGTCACTGTTCTGCTGCTGAGACAAAGTACCTGAGATGACAGTTCAAAGGCTTAAGGATTCAGAGGTTTTGGTCCATGGTCTGCTGACTCCAAGGCAGCTCTGCTCGCCTGCTGGCAGCCAGGAAGGCCAGAGAAAGGGAAGGAGGCACGGAGAAAGGCACACCCTTACAAGGCACCCCCAGCGACCTGCTTGCCTCCACCGGAGCAAACCTCCGTGGCCTCAAGCTCGTCAGAAGGTCGACCTGTTGGCAGGAACGGCATACGCACCCTCGATCCAGGCCTCTTTGCAGGAAACTTCATTTAAACCATGACAAAGGATGTAGCATTTCTAATCCCAAGGCAGACAGGCGCTTTCTTGGTAAGCAGTGCTTTAAGTTGTCAACTTTTGAGACATTTGGAACAACCAGCCTATGAAGTAGTTAAAACTCTGCATCCATCTGCTGGTGAACTCTGCAGAGCATAAAACGTGGTGTTTTATCTTTGGGCCCAGGCAGCGAGTTACATATATATTGGGTGTTGCATAGTCACGTTTTGGTTGAATCTACTTTGTGCATAAAATAGCTTGGTTTTTTAAATTACTGTTGGAAACATTTCTCAGTGGGGAAGGAGTCACATGGCACATACTGATCTCCGAGAAGCTTGAAGAACTTGGTAAACGCAGGTGACCCAGACTTGCCCAGCACCTGTCAGAGGGGCATTTTCATCAGGCTCGTTCGTTCACGTGAGGACCAAGTCCCCACTACCAAACAGAAAGGACCGGTGGCCCCGTCGCAGCAGGCTGCGTAGATGCGGGTCAGTGGGCCCCTCCCACAGGGTCCGGCCGCCTTGGGGAAATCCCGTCTCCAGCACAGACCCGAAAGCTGGCCCGGAAGTCTACTGTGAGCAGCACACAAGCGCCATTCAGTCTAGGACAAGTGACCGGTGCTGGAAGACGTCTATTCAAAGTGTTTACCCGCGTGCCCGCCTCATGGCAGCTCCCCATGGACACGGCCGTGGTGGTGATCCCCGGTGGGACGCTGCCCAGATCCCTATCTGACCTTTCCTACTGCAGTTGCTGAGCAGTCAGGGAGGTCACACAGGTGGGTCACAGAGGGTCCGGAAAGTGGGGAAACCCACCCCCAGCCGTCCACACCCAAGGCGGCGGTTGGGTGAGGCCCCAGTTGCCAGCTGATAACGTCTCTGTGCGTCCTGCTCAACTTGGCTGTGAGCACAGAGCTGCTCTGAAACTGTAAAGCTTACTGATTTCCTTAAACTAAGGGAACAAACAGAGCTCAGCTGCTGGGGAGCAAAGCTCGGCTACTGCAGGGAGACTGAGGAGGAGGATCCCGTGAGGCCAGGAGTGCAAGACCAGCCAGAGAAACATAACAAGGCTGTGTCCCTTAATAAGATTCAAAAAACCAGAAAACAAAGTATTTGCTCCAAATGGAAAGATACACTGTTGAAGAAATGCAAACATTTTTTGGTTTTTTGAGATAAAGTCTCATATGCAGTTCAGGCTAGCCTTGGGCTCACTTTGTAGCCCAGATTGGTCTTGAACTTGCAACAATCCTCCTGCCTCAGCCTCCCAAATCCTAGGATTATATGAATGCATCACCACACCTGGCTCTTACATTTTAAATTTTTTTTTTTTTTTTGGTACCAGGAATCAAACTCATGACTTTGCACTTGCCAAGCGGGCATTTATGCTGCTGAGCTAAATCCCCAGCCCCTAAATTATGATTTGAATACCAGCAAGAAGTTTTTTACGGTTTTTTTTTGTACTGGTTGTGTACAAATTCACAACCTTGCACTTGCCTGCCAGGCAGGCGCTTACACTGCTAAGCTAAACCGCCAGCCCAGAAATGCAAACTCTTCTTAAGGACAAAATGAATACTGAAAAATCTTTGCCTGGAAGTGTTTATATAAAAACATGTGGGCAGATGCTGGGAATTGAGCTCAGTGGCATAAGCACCTGCCTTGCAAGCGTGCCGTTGTGAGTTAGATCCCCGGTACTGCTTTTAAAAAAAAGTCTGAAAAAAACACATGGGCATTGTGGTGAATGGATAAAGAAGAGGTGAGTTTTTGTGCCATGGAGTACTACTCTGCCATAAAAGGACATGCCTGAGACGTTTCTAGCTAGATGGATGCACTTTGAGACCATACTCTTAGGTGAAGTAACTCAGACACACACGTAAATATCACATTGTTTCTCTGCTGTGAGAAACCAAAATTTTAAATAAGGACCAAAATGTATGTTGTGAAATACGAAGAAAATATTCCAATGGGAAGGGGAATGAGGGTGAAGGGAAACAGGGAAACGAAACACAAATGAGAAAAGAAGGAGAAGACGGAAACAGTGTCGGTGCTTGTGTGTAGATGTCCCCAAAGCTGCGTGCAGTCTCGGGGAGGGCGGTGCCCTTGAGACGGGGCTGAACCTAGAGTTTGTGACTGATTCAGGGTCCAGTTCTGTGATAGGGGTGTGAGTGCAGACAAGGTACGGGGCAGAAGGAGGCTTTCCTCTCCCTCCCTCGCACCTCACTGCTGTTCCTCCTCCGCGATGCCCTCTGCCAGGCCACCCTGCCTCGGAGCCAGCGGATTATGGACTGAAACCTCCGCCGCGCGCGGAGAGCTAAATCCGCCCATCCTCTCTTAACCTGGAAAGTTGGGTGTTTTGGCTCAGCCACACAAAGCTTTGTAAATAAGGAAAGAAAGCAGGATGGAAAGGGGGAGGAAGGTGGGGCAAGCAATCAAGTTATGTCACGTGCAGGTGCAAATCCTCAATGATGAACGTGCTGATTATGTGTATCTAAATGTACCAATAAATTTAATTAATAAAAATATATGGGCATTAAGAAGTATGCAATAATTCTCAGGAAACTGAAGCAGGAGGATCGTTGTGAGTTCGAGACCAGCCTGGGTTATACAGTGAGCTCAAGGCCAGCCTGAACTGCACAGCGAGACCCTGTCTCAAAAAGACCAAAAAAAAAAAAATGCAATAAAATGTATAATAGCAACACCATCTTAAACTGCACAAGGTGAGCCCCTCAGACAGCTATGGCCAGTCACCTGCTGGTGTGAGGGACTTCACTGGGAAGCATTTTCTCAGCAAGGCCTGGGTGGTGTGGGTGCCTGCATCAGCTCCCCGCGAGCAATGCGCTCTCCATGGCTGCAGACATGGGTCAGTAAGAGGGAAAATACCAGGATGCATTTCCCTGCTTACCACTGTCTAGTGGATTCCCTCTTTGACCATTCTGAGCAGAACCTAAGCATGTGGGAGACAACCCCAAGTGGGGGACAGGAGAGCAATCTTTAAAAATCTTCACAGTCAAAGCTTGAAAATAACCAAGGTGTTCTCGTTAAGTGCTGCTTGAATGCAAGGGACACCCAGCAGGCGGACCCTCAGTGCACGGGGCAACTTCAGGACCGCAGATGCCGAAATCCAGGGGTGCTCAGGTCCACACACGGCCAGTGAAGGACTTGGACACAACCTGCAGAACCCTCCCTGCCACTGCAAGTCACACAGCAAGACCTGTGTGAATAGTTTGTGCACTGTATCGTTCAGAGAAAAATAACAAACAAAAACCTGGTAAGGCACGGTGACACACGCCTGCAATCCCAGCACTCGGGAGCTGAGGCAGGAGAATCACTGCCAGTTTACATGGAGACACTATCTCAAAAACACAAATAAGAGAGACAGACAGACAGACATGCAATCCGTCCAAGTGCAACGTTCCTCCCCTGCAGAGGAATATAACCAGTGGCAGCAGCTAAACGGAAATGCTTGTCCCACCAAGAGGTGAAGTATGGTTTTAGAATACAACTGGGGTCAGGTGAGATTTTCTCACCTTTGAATTTAGGAAAGAAAATCGCCCCAGTGATTATTAAACTGTTGCCTGGAGAGAGCATGGCTCCTTTTACTGAAGATAAAACAATTATCCCTGCAGCCCTCGGCACCTCTTCTGTTTGAGTACTACTGACTGCACCCAGCCCTTTGCACTGAGCCACTCCCCCAGGTCTTTTTAAATTTGTATGAGTTTTTACTGTGAGACAGGGTCTCAGTCTTTAAGTTGTAGGGGCTGGGCTGGAACTTGAGATCCTCCTGCCTCAGCCTCCAGAGTGTGGGCGTCCAGGGTGCACTATGTTGCCTGGCCAAATGAACAGCTCTCGAGGACTTTCCAGCCCTGTCGGCCACGCTGGCTGGCTAAGGGTCCCTGCCTTGCTGTGAGATGCCGAGGCCCCAGGAGCCGGGGCTCAGAGCTGTATTCCCATCCCGTGCCTGGTTCTCAGCTGCCCTTGGCCGCCCTGTCCCATCTCTGTGCCTGCGAACACCAGCTGGACACCCCAAGTCTTTAGGTCAGACAGCTGCAACAGGGCCTGGCTTCTCCCCCAGGAGGAGGCAGGTCCCAGGGAGCTGAGGGCGGGGAAGGCAGGCGATGGGGCGGAGAGGGAAGAGGCAGAGGTAAACTGCAGCGGTCCTGTCCCTGCTGACACCGGGCAGGCCTGAGGTCATTATGCGCGGCAAACTCCAGTGAATAAAATAAAAATGTTTTAACTTAAAAATAATGAAGTGTGTTGTGAATTTTCCTCTGAAGTTCGCACATTTCACTGAAACTCTCTGTAAGGTTCTCGGTGGCCTCTTGCGGGACACTGGAGCACAGCAGAGGTGCTAGTGTGAGGGTGTGATGAGTGACTAATAAATAACCTTCCAGCCTGCACCAGGCACCATCCCCTGAGCAGGCCACTTCAGCTGCACAGGAGCACAGAACCCAGAGACCCACAAAAAGAGGACAAGAACCGCTGGCCCGAAGCTCAGAAATCGTGAGCCCCCTGGTGGGTCTGGTGTCTTGAGGGCCAGGTTCTCCCTGAAATTGGTCACCACCAGCCACACTCATTCTGGGACATGCAGGACTGGGATTTTCCTGTGTGAAACACTTCTGCGGTTGGCCACAGTGGTGCAGGGACTGTAATCTCCACTACTTGGGAGGCTGAGGCAGAAAGCTCTCAAGTTGGAAGCCAGTCTGGGCAACTTAGCAAGACCCTGCCTCAGAAAAAGAAAAAAACAAACAAACCAAAAATAACCTGCAAGGCGAGCATGCCAGCCAGCTGTGCTGTGTCCCGCCAGCCCTGGCGTCCAGGCAGAGATAAGGTCACCTGCCTTGGCCTGCAGAGTAGCCTGCAGTGAGCACTGTCAGGCCATCTCAGAGCGGAGGAAACCGAAACAGGAGTGGTCCGTGAATCACCGGGGGCAGGTCTGCAGTCCACGCACCGGGTTTGAATCTGGGCCAGCTGCTCCCGCGCTGACCGTGCAGGACTCCGGGGAGCGCCCGCCCCATGCACCGTGTGGTCTGCAGGGAGCCGAGCCTGACTCCACTGAGGGCAATTTAGGAGACCAAAGGTGTCAGATGGCCCTGGGTTCCCTCGTTTGTGTCCGTCTGTTTATGAGAGATACTTGGGAGCCTGGGGAGCAGCTGCAGCAGTGTTGTACGAGCGCTGTGGTTTAAACCAAGACGCTGGAGAAGCTTGTGGTCCGGATGGTTTTCTCTCCTTGACAACTAAGCACACTCAGCCGGGAGTGGTGGCGCACACCTGTGATCCCAGCACTGAGGAGGCTGAGGCAGGAGGATCCTTGCAAGTTTGAGAACAGCCTGGGCTACAAAGTGAGCTCAAGGCCAGCTTGAACTACACAGGGAGACCCTGTCTCAAAAAGACAAAAAAAGAAAGAAAAGAAAAAAAATTAAGCAAACTTTTTCCAGTTGTAATATTTGATTTCGTCTTAGAAAAGAACTTTAAACTAAAGGATTTTAAATGCTAAATAACTTGCTATCCATGAAAGGCTCAGGGCCTGTGTGGTAGAACCCGGGTTCGAGGGCTGGCATCTCGAGAAAAGGAACAGTTGCAAAAACAGCCTTACTCCCTGATCACTGTCTCTGAGTAGAAAAGGCCATTTTATGATCCATGTGCTAAGAACTAGCCATTTTGGGAAGCAGCGGGTAGCGAGAGAGAAGTTTCCATTTCCAGTAACCCCGAGTTAGCGAGGTTCACTTCTGAAACTCCACAGTGTATTTCGCTTATTGGACACATACTGCGTCCCTAATAAAGCGCACAGGCAGAGATCAAAGTAATTTTCAGATCTGAAGGTTTTAGTCAACATAAGATTTACATTAAAAACATATTTTTCTCCAGAAAAAAAAAGACGCTGTGTAGAAAGAAATTTTCAAAACTGCTACCTGAAGATTAAAGAGCTGCCTGGTCCCGAAGTAGTTCTGTTTGTTCATTTTGTCCTTCTTTCGGGAACAGCTCCCAGAGGGGGAGCGACCTTTTCGGAAGGGACTTTCGTTTCCAGCTCCGCGAAGATCCCTCCTTTTCAGCCTCCCTCCCCTCCGCTCCCCCTCCTGGGTCCTGCGGTGGCTGGGAGGAGGGGACACGGGACACAGGACGAGAGGACGGAGGAGGCCGTCTGCGGGCGCCCGGGCTCCCACTCGTGGACCGGCCCCGCGTCCTCCCTAGACGCCCCCCGGGCTGGGCACTGGCCCCAGGGGACGACGTGGCACCGGTGCAGCCCCGGGTCACACCCAGCCCCCGCTGGGTGCAGCATGGGCACGGAGGCTCGGCAGGAAGATGGACAGAACAGGCCCCCAGCCCCTGTCTCTGGACCCCAGCGCGCTCTTCCTCCCATCCTCGGTGTAGCCGGACGCCAAGACCAGGCCACCCAGTCGGGGCCTCTGCTCGCCCGGTTGCAGCAGGGGGACCCGTGGCTCCCCGTCCCCTCCCCGGCCGCTTAGCCCTGCAGACCCGGCCATGGGGTGCGGGCTCAGGAAGCTCTCGGACCCCGAGGACAGCAGCCCTGGGAAAATCTTCTCCACCCTCAAGAGACCTCAAGTGGAGACAAAGACGGACGCCGCTCACGAGTACGTGCTGCTGGACTTCTCTCTGCAAGGTACAGCACGCCTCTTTGATTTGCTAATCGCGTCCCAAGTCAGGAGCTGCTTGTTTCTGTAGGTGTTGCCCCAGGTCCCCAGCTGCCCTCGAATCCAGATCGTAAAACCCATCTGACACACACGCTTTGTTCCTCTCCCAGTGGGCAGGGGTTTTGTTTCGTGCCACAGCTCGTGGGCATTGTACACACTTAGGAAAACCTCTTGGGAGCGTCTTTCCTTCCGAGACCAAGCAGTTGGGGGAAGATCTGTGAGGATGCTTGGTTTGCAGGCCGAAGGGTGGCGGCCTGGGTGACAGCTTGTGACTTGAAAAAGGTTCCAAAGGCACAGGCAGCGGTGGTGGGGGCTGAGCCTCCGGTGTCAAACTCGGGAGCCGCGGGGCGGGTCTCAGTGGCCACAGCCCGAGGGGTTTGTGATCGTGCCGCTCTTTCGATACTTTGGACCGATCTAAACTTCAGCCCGAAGCTCTGGCTCGGAAAGAACAGGCAGGCAGCCTGCGCCAGGGCTGCCTCTGCTCGGCGCCGTCCCTCACCCAGGAGCTCTGTCCCAGAAAGTTGGGCGGCACATAAACAAGTCCAGATGGCTGCGTGCGCCCGGCCCCGGGTGGCCGGCGCAGACCTCGGCTGGCTTCCTCTGGAAACTGTGAGTCTGGACACTGTGCGGACAAAACCCCTTTCAGAGAGAACCGCGGCGCCCCTTGCCCTGTGCTGAAAATGAGGCGCAGAGCGCTTGCCTGCTGCCCAGATGTCCAGCCCCAGGATTTTAAGCTCTGTTTCTCGTGGATGGTTTTCACTCTCCTGAAGTCCCACATCGGGCCGGGACACTGATGGAACCATCACGCTGGGGAGGGTCTGGACGCTTTCCCAGCTTGAACACTAATTCTGTCTCATTCCTCCTCCTCCTCCTGTCTCTCCCCTTCCCTCTCTGGTTGCCCTGCAGTGGAAACAGTGCATCTTTGTGCAGGAAGCCAGCACCACCCATTTCTCTTTGTCAAACACTGAGCCGGCCGCACACGGCTCCTGCCCAGACCCGCACGGGCCGCACATCTACCGTCCACACGTCCACACACCGCACGTCCACACACCCTCTGAGCTAAGAAACGACGCTAAGATCCTCAATTTCCTTTTTAATCCTGAAAGTCTGAAATGGGTTAAGGTAGTGGTGATAGTAAGAGAAGCAACCAGTCACGAATTTTTTCTGTACTTTTCCCAAAAAACTGTCGCCACTTAAGGAAACTGTAACCAGGAACCCTGGTCCATCCCTGGGATCCGGGCTGAGCCACCCTGGCCACACCACCGCCTTAGGGTCATGGGCTCTGCAGACCCCAGTTTTGCTGACTCCTTTCTTTCCAGCAGCTGGATCAATGGGGGGGGGGCATCCTGGGCCCGAGGGCAGCTCCTCCAGCGCCCTCCAGCCAGGGCCCGGGCCGCATGGGCAGTGGGGCTGCACTGGGCGGGGGTGCGACAGGGCGGGCTCGGCCCTGGAGGGGCAACAGGTCCCCAGGTGGTGGGGCTGCCTGGGCCTCCCCCTCCCGCAGCTCTGCTCCTCACGCTGCCCAGCTTACAGCTCTGGCCTCTTTCCTCGTCCCAGGTCTGTCTGCCTGCCCTTGGTGCCCCTGGGGTGACTCTGGCCTGCACTCGGGCATCCTCGGGGGACCCGGGTGGCTCCAGCACCACTGGGAGGGGCAAGGCCTGCTGCAAGCTCCCGGTGACAGCCGTGTGTTCCCCTCAGCCTATCACTGTTCTCCTCTGTTTGCAGACAGGTACCCGAGGGGGTCCCCGTTATCCGGAGCGAGTTGTTTTCCATCCAGTCCCGTCCTTCTCTCCCCATGCACAGTGCCACAAGTGCACCTCAGATTGTGTGGCATGAAGCTCGCAGGTGGTGTGCAGAGGGCGGTGCTGCTCCCACCACCGAAGGCAGCGCCCTCAGCGTCACCCAGCGCAGATGTGTCCCCTGTCCTCTCTGCCTTCCCCTGGGCAAGGCTGGCTGCTGTCCTCATGCCCTGGGGGGTCCCACCATCTGCAGCACTGGGGACACCTCTGCCCCCTTCAGAGCCCTCTGAACGGGTCAAATGGGTCCTGCAGGCTCCTCCACCTATGACAGCTGTCAGCAGCCGACCTGCTGTCTTCGGGGTTTGCGCTCCTCTCCCCGATGTGGCCGCAGGTCTTCATCTGTGTCCTGCGGCTGTAACTGGACCAGGGGTGCTATGCACAGTGCTGTGGTGAGCGTTTAGTGCACGCTGGCAGAAACTGAAACTGTGGCTGCTTCCTTCGGGGACCTTGAAGCCCTCTCCAGCGGGCTGCAGTTTCCTGGAGCTTCATGGCGAGTCCACCACTGCGCTGGGGGGTTCGGGACCGTTTCCAGGACCCTCTCTGGATTACCGTTCAGACCCCTCTCACCAGTCGTGGTCAGGCAGCAATTCACTGGCTAATCAGTGAGAACCGGAAGTTATCCCAAGACGGCGTCTGAGTTTGTCAGTGTGTGCCAGGTGAGTGTACGAGTGTGATAACAGAATCCCTCAATGAAAAGCTACGTTAGCTTCATTTTTGTTTTTTGTTTTTTTGTTTTTTTGGTTTTTTTTTTTGGTACTGGGGATCGAACTCACGACCTAGCACTTGCCAGGCAGGCGCTTAAGCCACTGAGCTAAATCCCCAGCCCCTACGTTAGCTTCGTAAACCATCCAAGATCACGGATTTCCTCCTTACACAGTCCCAGAACACAACCCGAGTGTGGCCCGCCTCCATGGTTTTCAGACCTTGCGTGTGGTGTGGAAGGGGTCCCTGCAGCCCTGAAGCCCACCGGAAGGGCGGGTGGTGGCTTTCGATCTGAATTTCTGGCACAATCGCACAAAGATACGCCGAGCAGAACTCTGCTGGTTCCAAGCGCGCTTGGACCTTCTTAGAAGGAACTGTGTCTTCCGCCACCTCCGCGGGCAGCAGCGGGAACCTGTGTGCCTAGACTCGCCCTGGAAATGCAGCGAGCAAAAGCACAGCTTCGCCCGAGCTCCCGGGGGGGGGGGGG
>PVJX010002967.1:0-17000 GCA_004027295.1 Dolichotis patagonum
TGAAAGGGAAGCAATCCTGCTGAAATCATTCCTGGAAGCAAATATCACTCTAGTACCAAAACCAGAGAAAGACTCAACTAAAAAAGAGAGCTATAGGCCAATCTCCCTGATGAACATAGATGCAAAAATTCTCAATAAAATATTGGCAAACAGGATGCAGCAAATCATCAAGAAGATTATACACCATGACCAAGTGGGATTCATCCCAGGAATGCAGGGATGGTTCAACATATGCAAAACAATAAATGTAATCCACCATATCAATAGAGCCAAAATGAAGAATCACATGATCATCTCTATAGATGCAGAAAAAGCTTTTGATAAAGTCCAACACTCATTCATGATAAGAACCTTACAGAGAATTGGAACAGAAGGTCTTTCTCTCAATATGGTAAAGGCCATCTATGACAAACCAACAGTCAGCATCATATTACATGGTCAAAAACTGAAAGCCTTTACCTTAACATCAGGCACAAGACAAGGATGTCCATTATCCCCACTCCTATTCAACATAGTACTGGAAATACTAGCCAGAGCAATAAGACAGGAAAGAGAAATAAAAGGAGTAAAGATAGGAAAAGAGGAAGTTAAATTATCATTATTTGCAGATGACATGATACTTTACATAGAAGACCTCCAAAACACTATTGAAAGACTCCTAGATATAATAAATAAATTCAGCAAGGTAGCTGGATACAAAGTCAATACTCAAAAATCAATAGTATTTCTATACACTAACAACAAAATTACTGAGAGAGAAATAAGAGAAGCTACACCCTTTAAACTAGCATCCAAAAAAAAGGAATACTTAGGAATTAATCTCACGAAAGAAGTAAAAGAGCTATACTGCGAAAATTATAATACCCTGAAAAAGGAAATCAAAGAGGACCTCAGAAAATGGAAAGACATACCCTGGTCATGGATAGGAAGAACAAACATTGTAAAAATGGCCATTCTCCCAAAATGACTATACAGTTTCAACACAATCCCAATCAAAATACCACTAACATACCTCATAGATCTAGAGAAGTCACTCCTAAAATTCAACTGGAACCAGAAGAGACCTAGAATAGCAAAGGCAATTCTAATCAACAAAGGCAAGGCAGGAGGCATCACAATCCCCAACTTGAAATTATACTACAAAGCTACAGTAATAAAGTCAGCATGGTACTGGAATAAAAACAGACCGGAGGATCAGTGGAATAGTTTGGAAGATACAACCACAACCACAAACTCACTCAACCACCTTATCTTTGATAAAGGGGCCAAACGTGCTTGTTGGAAGAATGACAGTCTCTTTAACAAATGGTGCTGGAAAAATTGGCTATCCATATGCAAAAGACTAAAACTAGACCCATGTCTATCACCATACACTAAACTAAAATCTAAATGGATCAAAGATCTAAATATTAAAACAGAAACACTAAAACTGCTGGAAGACAAAGTAGGTAAAAATCTCAAAGATATAGGGGTAGGAAGAAAATTCATGGACAAAACCAAACTACACGGGAAATACATCCCAGAATCAATAACTGGGACCACATCTTATTAAAGAGTTTCTGCATGTTGAAAGAGGTTTCCTGCAGAGTGAAAAGAAAACCCACAAATTGTGAAAAAATCTTCATGGACAGTTCCTCAGACAAAGGACTTCTGTCTAGAACTTATAAAGAATTAAAAAAAAAATCAGACCCTCGAAATTCAAAGACCCAATCCAAAAATGGGCATCTGAAATGAATACACAGTTCTCAGATGAAGAAATACGAATGGCAAATAAATACATGAAGAAACGTTCATCATCATTAATCATGAGAGAAATGCAAATTAAAACCACAGTGAGATTCCATCTCACTCCAGAAAGAATGGCCAGGATAGAAAACACTACCAACAACAAGTGTTGGAGAGGCTGTGGGGAAAAAGGAACTCTTCTGCACTGTTGGTGGGAGTGTAGACTGGTTCAACCACTATAGAGGTCAGTCTGGAGATTCCTCAAAAATCTGGGTTTGGAAGTCCCATTTGACCCAGCTATTCCACTTCTGGGCATATTCCCAGAAGACCTGAAAACATCATACCACAGTGATATATGTGCACCCATGTTTATAGCAGCACAATTTGTAATAGCCAGATCCTGGAAACAACCTAAGTGCCCATCAACTGAGGAATGGATAAAAAAGTTGTGGCATTTTTATACAATGGAGTACTACTCAGCTATAAAGAATTATCACATTGAGATATTTATAAATAAATGGACACGACTTGAGACCATTCTCTTAAGCGAAATAAACCAAACTCACAAGGGTAAATACCGTATAGTCTCCCTAGTATGAGAGTTGATAAGGGTATATAAGATTTTATGGTAAGCATGAGTCCCCATCTCATAGCTTTGAAGCCTTTCAATGTTTTCAATCATCAGTTGGAATGGTTTTATTCTGTTTTGTTTGACTATATTATGTATGATGATATGAACAGCTGTTTTGAAGAAAACAAAACATTATGGCAGCTATTGCTGATTTAATATTGTTCTTCTTAGAAGTCCTACCATGCTTCTATTCTTCTACTACCATTGGTTCTATCTATCACATTGTGTCTTATTGGGATTTGAACATGTGTGATAGTTTAAACAAAAATTTTCTATCGAAAATGAGATATTATAGTACCTATTGATCATTTTCTGTTATTCGGTTCAGAAAGGCCTGTAATTCTTTCACTCTTTTAATGGCTTTATATTATTTTGTTATGTCTGATATTATTGTATTTGAAACTATGCGCAACTATAGCAGAGAAAGAGATATTGTGATAGCAACTGTTAATGTCCGGTTGTCTTAATGTAAAGTACTGTGTTGCTATGTTGTCCTGTTCTGATCTGCTCTGTACTGCCCCTTTTGTTTTATTCTCTTTAAAATAAAATTTTAAAAAAAGACTGCTTTCATTGCATCCCACAGATTACAGTATGTTGTTTCCACATTTTCATTGAATTGTAGGTATTGTTTTATTTCTTCTTTAATTTCATCTGTAGCCCACTAGTTGTTCAAAATGTTTTTCTTCAATTTCTATGTATTTATGCATGTTTTGCAATTTCTTTTGCCATTAATTTCCAATTTCAGTGTGCTATGGTCAGATGTTATGCATGGGATAATTTCAATACTTTCACAGTTACTTAAGAATATTTTGTGGGATAATATATGGTCTATTTTGGAGAATGTCCCATGCGTAGCTGAGAAGAATGTGTATTCTGATGTGGTTGGGTGGAACATTCTACTAAGTCCAGTTTCTTGCAGGTATGATTCAGTTCTATTATTTCTTTGCTGACTTTTTATCTATTTGATCTATCTCTTTGTGACAATGGGCTGTTAAGGTTCCCTATTATAATTGTGTTCTTGTGTATTTGGTTTTTCATGTCCATTAGTATCTGTCTTATATAGTTGGGTGCTCCTGTGTTTGGTGCATGCATATTTATAAGTGTTAGTTCTTCCTCTTGAATTTTTCCACTTGCAAGTATGTAATGACCTTCCTTATCTCTTAATCATTTTAGGTTTGAAGTTCACATTGTCTGAAAATAGAATAGTTACCCCTGCTTTTTTCTGGGTTCTTGTTGCAAGGAATACTGTTTTCCCTCCTTTGACTTTTAATCTATGAGTTTCCTTTTGGGTCAGGTGTGTTTTCTGTATACAGCATATTGTGGAATCATGTTTCTTGATCCATTTTGTCAACCTATTTCTTTTGATAGGTGAATTGAGGCCATTTACATTTATGGATATCACTGATATGTACTGACTCGACTTTGCCATGTTATGTTTCAGTTGTTTTCTTTCTGCTTTTCCCCTTTAATTGCTTGTCCTAACTGGTGGTTTCTTTCTGTTGTTGTTCTGGGGATTGTAGTCATTTTTATCTCTATCTAGTATGTCTTTCAATACTCTTTCTAGGGTTGGTTTGGTGGACCTGAATTTCTTCAGTTGTTCTTTGTTATGGAAGTACCTTGTTTCTCCATTAAATTTGAATAAAAGTTTTGCTGGATATGTCAGTCTGGGTTGAAAGTTGTTTTCTTTCAGGGCTTGAAATATCTCACTCCAAGTATGGCTTGACTTGAGGGTTTGTGCTAAAAAGTCTGCTGTGATTCTAATGGGCTTTCCTTGATAGGTGACTTGTGTCTTTTCTCTAATAGCTTTTACTATTCTGTTTTTATGCTCTATGTCTGAGATCTTAATTATTATATGTCTGGGTATAGATTTATGTTGGTTGTGACTGTTTGGTGTTCTATATGTCTCACTTATCTGCATATCAGATTTTTTTCCCCATGTTTGGGAAATTTTCTGCTATTACTTCTATGAATATTTTTGATATGTCATTTGAATTGATACCTGCATCTTCTCTGATGCCTATTAATCTTTTATTGTTGCTCTTGACATAATCTTGAAGCTGTTAGATTGTCATTTCATGCTGCTTTGTTATTTTTAAAAGTTCTATCCTTTCATGATCACTAATTGCCATCCTGTCCTCAAGGTCCAAAATCCTATCCTCAGCTTCATTTAAACCGTTTTGCACGCTTTGAATAGGATTTTTTGTTTCTTGGATATCTCTTTGTGTTTTTTTCATGAATTCTACTTGTTTTCTATATTGTTCATTGAAGGTTTCAATCAGTTTCCTATGCTCCTGTACTTTTTTTAAATCTATTTCTTCTTTAGCTGTGCTCAGCAACTCCTTTACCAAGGTTGTTATTTCTATCTTTACATGGGAGAGTACTTCTAATTTGATTTCCTCTATAGCCTCATGGGGTTGTTTTTTTATTTCACTCACTATCTTTTCAGAGATTTCTGGTGTGTTACCCTTGAAGTCTTCTATTTCAATATCTCCTTTACTTGCTTCTGGTGGACTAAATGTTTGAGATTGCATTTTGCTTTTTTGTTGTGCCATTTTCCCCTTTCAAGTTAATATTTGGTCCTTCAATCCCACTAGTGTCAACTGTTGGTAAAATGTATCTTGGGGTCCTAATGTAAGGTTGATGTTTGTACAATTGCTGGGTCCCACAATGAATAGGTGGGCCAGTCACCTGACTTCCTGCTGCAGGGCCTGTTGGGTGAGTCCTATATTCTTCCTGGGCTCACAAGCCTAGTAGTATTGATGTAGGTCAGCTTTTAGTTCCTGATATTACTTTATTTTCAGGTTATTCCAGGACATCAAATCTCCCTATCTGTAGTGTTTGTGTCAGCTGAGGCCCTACTGTGTCCCTCTTGTGTGCCTGTGTGTCTCATAAGCCCTTTTGATTTTCTCCAAGTTGGAGGAGTCCTTACTGGTACACTCCTTAACCTGCCTGATGATTTCTGTGTGCAGGAAGGAGTCACCCTCACTCTTGTTAGACTCACCAAGGTCTTATAGTTAGTTGGAGGAAGCTTTACTACTGGCCCTGTTTGCCCACTCTACACCTCTTTAGGGGCCTACTCACCACACTGACTGGAGTCTGCTGAGATCCTCTGTTTGGGTGAGGCAGTTACTGAAGCTCCTATCAAGCTAGCACCGTTAATCTGCTGTAGACCAAGGTTCTGGGAGAAAGGGTGGGAGCTGAAGATCAACTACAATATTAGGTCCAGGAGGTAGGGAGTGTCCCTGAGGGGCCAGCAGATGTCCTGAGTTCAGGTGTCCAGGCTGCACAGGCCAAGGTCCCACGGTAGTGTTTCTCAGTGCCCGCTGGAGTAGCACCTATTTCCAGGTTTTGAGCAATGTTTCAAAGCTTCTTCAGTGCACTGGGAATCACCTGGCCCGCTTTTCACTCCCGGGAAAGACTGCTGGCAACTGCTTGCCACTTGGAGCTCTCTGGGTGCAGGCCTGTTGGACCCAAGCGGACTCCGTGTGTCCTATGGTGATTTCAGACACAGGACGAGGTCTTACCACCTGGGAGAGAGGTTCCAAGGTTGCCCCATGCACTGGGATTCAACCTGTGTGCGCCGTCAGGGCCCGGGACTACGTGCCTATCTTTAAAAAATGTCAAAAGTACAGTTCATAAAAACACTTCACTAACTTGCTCTCAAAAAGTATAAAGAAATATTTAAACCTAATCATAGAGACCTAAAGTTTAAAAAATGTATCAGAACCAATATTTTATATATAGGGCTGTCAAATATCAGAAGGTCTGATAATACATTCTATTGGTATAGATGTGAGAAAACACATCCAATGAGACATTGCTGGTGAATGTGTAATTAGTTCAACTTTTGTCAAGATTAATTTGCCAACATGTTGGAAAGTTAGATATCTGTATACTTTCTGATCTTATAATTTCAACTCTCAGAAATGATTATTAAGAGTGAACTCATGAACACAGTTCATGAGTAGCTACAGAGGTGAATGATAATGAAGTTTGAAAACCTGAGTATCCATTAATAGGAAACACATTAATGTATATTTAACCAAATATTCATTTAAAAAGAGTTAAGCAGTAAATATTTACATGAAAATATTCCAAGATAAATTATTAGGTGAAAAAAATCAAAGACATCTGATCTTTCTGGGAAACAAGAGCACAATAGATAACTTAGCATTTTACCATTTATATGGGAGTAAGTGGAGAGATGAGATTATGTATATATTATACACATTTTTAAATGTATATATAAGCATATATGTGTATACGAATATATGTTTTTCCTTGAGTGAGTAAAATGTCTCTGGTAGAATATCTCCAGAGAATTATTTGAGAAGCTAGAAGTATCTTAACTGGTGGAGAGGGAGATCTTAAGGCTAGAGATAATGGTAAGAAGTGCAATTGTACTCTACACACTTGCTGAAATTTAAATCATGCAAACGCACTAACTTATATGTGTATTTAAATGTATATAATAAGCATATTAAAATATATGTAAAATTAGTAGTATCTCTGGTAGATGTGATTAGTAGTGATTTTTCTATAGTTTCTAGGTTTTCTTTATACTTGGATCACAGAATTATAAATGCCATATTTAAATGATTAGAGGGATCCCGGCATACTGAAATAAAGCTCAAGATGAGACCTGAGTCTTGTCTCAAATTCAATACTTTGCAGGTGCGTGCCATTCACAGTATCTTTTACCTTTCCTGGGTTTCATTTTTCTCCTGTGTTAAATGGAGACCATACTGCTTGCCATGGTTTTCCTGAATTTGAGAAAATAATCAAAGGAAAATATTACACAAAAGTGCTTATAAATCATAGCACATCAGAAATGTGCAATTAATGATGTCAGAAGTATTGGCAAAATACTAGATTTCTGTCTCCTGCTAATATACAATTTGGCTAGTAATTTCAACAAAAGCATCAGGGTCTCAAAAAGCAATGAGGCAATAAAGTTCTATCTCCTATTCTTATTTCCACTTAGAAAATGGAAAGAAGGAACAAGTTAAGACAGTTCTATTGGAATATTCCAAGAGGAAAAGAATTCTTGCGTTAGGAGGTCGCAATGCCTTGTGCTGTCCTACAAGCCATGCCCACCTCTCCTCATCCCTTTCTACCAGGATCTGCTTGCTTCTGCTGCACAAACTGGTTTCATTGTAAAACCCAGTACTTTCAGTACATCTGCATTGCTCTCCATACTCAGAAAAATCTGAACGGACTCAATGCCCCACCTAGCGCTTCCCTGAGAAATTTCCCTTCCCATTCTACTCCCATCACATACATATGTGCATGCACGTGTGCACACACTTCTCTAGATGTTTTTTAAATTATGCATAGAGTTACCAGAGGAGATGCTGAAACTATGAAATAATAATAGCTATGTCAGCAGAAATATGGTGCTGGAGCTCAGCACTGCTTATAAAACAATATATCGTTTCAACAAAAACAAGGCCAAAAGATCAAAAATAGTTCTGCATTGGTGTCCAAAAAGCTCCATTTTTAAGAAATAGTTTCAAAATATTTTTTCTCTTCACATTTGAGGCAACAAACCAGACAGAGTAAGCAGCTGGATTCCCCTCACCTTGGCCAGCTTGCTAGCTGGCTCACTCCCCTTCTCTCTTTCTGTTTTGGGGCCTCGAGATCTTTCAAAATATTTAAAGTGGAAAACCTAGCCATCATAAGTGCTCAGGAAATTCATTCACTTAAGGTCACGGACCAGTGCACTCCTATCTGCTTCAGTACTCAGCAGGGTGTCTCCAAATATCTCCAGGGGCGTTGCAAAATGCTAAAAATAAAAGGGAAAAAAAGCCACATTTAATTGGTTCAAGTTTTTCCTTTAATTTATTTATACCATACAGAGCCTTTAGGGGAAGTCAGGGTGGGTTAAAAGAAAAAAAATCAACCACCACAATATCACAAAAGTTTGGGGTTTGTTGCTTCAGGCCACCAGGAGATAGTTAAGGGTATTAAATATGATGATTATAGTGTGGCCCGTGGGTTATATACCACCTGGGTTCAAATCTCAGCACAACTCACATGACTTCCACTGACCTCTCTTTTTTTCCTACATCATAGAGTTAGTTTGAAAATTTAATCTAATTATCCCTGGAAAGTATTGAGCTCAATGCTTAGGATATAACAAACACCTAATGAATGGTGACTGATATTTTCACTAAAGTTAGTAATACTTCACCCAACAATAATTACTGATTAAACTAAACCAAAATTACTAACTGGTATTTGAACCCGTTGGAAGAATTAATGTTCTTCTTTAAGCACACACCCTCACATCATACTGTTGTAGAGACCTGGTCGCTATGGCGATTCTCCGTCTCCAGAGACCCAGGACTATGTAGCTGCCTGTATTAAATACAGCGGCTCTGCTTCTCAGCCTGGACTGTCAATATGTGCTTCAAAAATATGCAAGAAATCAGGCCAGAGCTATGTCTTCCATCTTTCAGGGAAGGATGCTGATGGGTTGGTATGCTGCTTTCGACTTTTATTAGACTGGCTCTCCGCTTCCTGCATTCCGTCTCATGTCTGAGCTTCCGCAGACGGGTGGGCAAAGCCGGAGTCGCACGGAACACACTGCTTTGTTTTGGTGTCTTAACACTTCAGACAGATGAAAAGAATAGTCTTCAAACTGGCGCATCTCTATGGACTGTGTCTTCAGCAGAGCATACTTCATTTTTTCCATGAGGACGACCAAATGACCTGTTGGTAAATGTTTTAGGGAACAGATCATAGCAAGAAGAAAACTGAAGGCATATTTGATTTTATGGAGATACCTAATTTTCCATCACTGAGAGATGTTCTTCTTTATCTCCATGTATGTTATTCATCAAGGCATCTTGACACTATTTACTGGAAAATAATGGCACTGTTTACCAGAAAACTAGCTTAATCTGCTACTCATTGTTTTCATCAGTTAAATAAAACTGACCTTTCATCTTTAGCATTGTGCTTCCAACACAATCCTGCCAAAATCACTAATGATCTGTATTCCTCAGACAGCTGCAAGACATTCTCCATGAGCTAAGGAATGGTGGGATCATCACCCCATTCGGAGATAGAAGGGCCCAGCCTTGTAGGTCACAACAACAGGTCACCACTTTAGCCAAGCCACCAGAGTGCTGAGGAAACAGTCAAGGAAGGTAAAAAGCATGGCAAAGAGGACTCCCAAACCTGGTATGGAACCCCTAAATCAAAACATTGAGTCCTTAGAACAGAATCAACAGAGCTCAGATTCAAGGGTAGAATTAACATCCATTGAAATAATCAAGTTGTGTAGTTTCACACACAGAATTTTTACAGATAATATCTTCAGTCATCTACAGTAGCTGAATGCCTTCCAATAGTCCCTTTCATGTAGAATGCTAACAATGTACAACTTCGTTTTTTCTGACAGCTCACATTAATAAAGGTGCATATGTGAATTTATATTCAGTTCAATTTCATACCTTTTAAAAACCAAGGTTTACCCATTATAAGGTTATAAGAATGGTCATTCTCAAACTAGATCTAACACCTAAGCATATTATAAGCTTTCTCATCCAATTTAATGAAATTACCAAAGCAAACACACAATTTATTGAGAAGGCCAGGTCTCAAAACTTGAGCTTTTCCTGGTGTTTTTGTTCATTGTCTTTCCATCTCTCTGATCTTCCCACAGTAACACTAGCATGATATTACTTTAAGAAGCCACCCCTATCCCACCCCTATCTTTGGATTTTAATTATAATCCAACATATGTAGTGTAAAAATGTTCAGTGCAGTAAAAATTTGGGGGAAACCTGAATATTGGATGTGTAATAGAGGAATAGTTAAAGAAAATGTAGGACATCCACTTAGCATAATGTCCCCCCATAAAATCTGATGTCATAAATGACAGTTTCTCTTTGTTCTAAAAGGGTGACTAATAATCCATCTTGTATATGTACCACGTTTTCTTTATTCATGCACCCACTGATGGACACGTATATTCTGAGCACTGATCTGTTGCTTTTGCCTGCATCTCACTGATGATGAATGATATTGAGCACATGTTCACATACCTACTGAGTGTTTTTAATGTCTTGTTTAGGAAACTGTTTATTCAGGCTCCTTTGCCATTTTAATCGCATTATTTCATTTTTTTCCTTTCCATTAATATTTACTGTTAAGTTGTACCCCTTATGTATTTTGGATATTAACCCTTCATCAGATATATGTTTGCAAGTCCTTTCTCGTAATTCATCAGCTGCGTTTGGGGTTACTTTTGGTTTTTTGGTTGTTCCCTTTTCTCTTCTGGAGTTTTTAGTACAATCAGAAGCTTTTTAGTTTATCTTAGCTTTTGTTGCCTGAAATTTTGATATCATATCAAATATCATTGCAAGGCCAAAATGAAGGAGCCTTATTCCATTTCTTTTAAGAATTGTATGGTCTGAAATCTTATGTGTAGGTCTTTAATCCATGTCAAGTTGATTTTTCTGAATGTTTAAGAAAAAGATCCAATTGCACTTTTTCCTATGTGGATATCCAGTGTTCCCAACACCATTGGGTGAAGAAATTAACCCTCCCCCACTGTGTTTCTTGGTGACCTTGTTGAAAAAAATTGACTGTAAATACTTGAATTTCTTTACCCTAGGTTTTAAATTTTATTTCATTAGTTCATATGTCTCTATCTCCTTTTATGCCAGGGTCATATTGTTTTGATTACTATGATTTTGTAATATAGTTTAAAATCAGAAAGTGTGATGCCTCCAAATTTGCTTTGCTTTCTCAAGATTGTTTTGGCTTTTGGGATATTTGTAGTACCATGTAAGTTTTGGGACTGTTTATCCTGCTTCTTCCTCATTACCATTGAGATCTTGATAGAGATTGCATTGAACCTGTGTATATGCTGAAGAGAATAGAATAGAATGAATATCATGGAATATCTTTCCATATTAACTCTTCTAATCCACAAACATAGGATATTTTTGCACTTATTTGTATCTTCAATTTTTTTTATCAATAAATCATAGCTTTATTGTAGTACTTTACTTTCTCGGTTAAATTTGTTCCTAAGGATTTTATTCTATTTTAAATTGTTATAATGGAATTGTTTACTTGATTTCTTTTTCAAGTAACTTGCTATTGATGAAGTGCAATGTGTCTTTTGTATGTTTTTGTCTCCCGCTACTTTATTTTATGTATTTATTTTAGAGCACAATATATTTATTGAAAGAAAGAAAGCTTCTGTCCAAGAGAGAGACAGAAGGGGTCCCAAGTGGGTTGCCAAATACCTCAACTTTTCTAGGGATTTTATAGAGAAAAACCACAAGGTGGGGCAGGTCTAAGGTAGGGAAAATGGAAAATCACAAGCTGGGCATGAGGTGGCAGAGAACTATGGTCAATCAATAAGATTACAAGTATAATTGCTTAGGTAAAATTGATTAAATCAGGATCAAATGGGGAAGCAGGTCATGTAGCAAATGGGCATGAACACAAAACAAGGCCTTTTCCTGTAGGGGGTTGGGTTAGTGGTTCCTTCTTGCTTCCTCAAAGTGATTGATACTTATTTAGAGTATCAATCCCTGATATTTATCCTTAGGACGTATGTGGGTATATTTGTTTTTATCTTTTTCTGTTTGCTTGTTTGTTTGCTTTATCTTTTGTACTGAGGCCTGGCCCACAGCAGGAGGTGTCTGTTTCCCCCATTGTTGCAATGTATCTGGTCTTCTGCATTGGTTTCTTCAAGGGCCTAGCCTCATCAACTGCCTATAACATCCTATCTAACTTAGCTGCCTATAGTTTTCCCCTCTCTGAAGAAGTACCGTGAACTGCCACGAGGGAGTAATGCATGATGACCAATCTGGCTTCCTTAGGCTGAGGGGGTCATAGTGGTTGATTGGTAGTGAGATACTCTACAGAGGGTCTTTCTAAAGGCCCTCAATAGACACCAGGCATTTTTATCTTGGGCAGGTGTACAACTTTAAGTCTGGAGGTGTCTCCTGCTACTTTAAAAGATTACATAATCTCCCTTACATATGGAATCTAAAAAACAGTTTATGCATAGAAAGAGAGCAGAGCCAAACCTGGTGGCACATGCCCATAATCCCACCACACAGGAGGCTATGCCAGGAGGAGCTTCGTGAGCTCAAGGCCAGCCTGAACTGCATAGTGAGACCCTATGACAAAAAAAAAAAAGGTTCTTCAGCATTTCAATTTGTATGTTTTCTAAACTATATTTAGATATTCATATTTAGCATTTTTGTTTTCTTTTGTTTTGCTTCATTTTGTTTTTGAGACAGGGTATCACCACATTGTTCAGGCTGGCCTTGAACTCACTGTGCAGCCAGGTTGTCCTCAAACTCATAGCAATTCTACTGCCTCAGCCTCCCGAGCAAAAAGATAAAAGGCACAGGCTAGCATTTTTATGTATATTTTAATTTCTTTGTATACTAAACACACGATAATTGTTGCCAAATGTTACAATGATTCTTATTCTTTTGTGGTTTATTTCTATTTCCCCCCAAATACCAATAATTTTTGGTAGAATAAAATAATCTAACTCTAGTGATTAATTTGATTATTTGGAATAATTCATGTAGAGTTTTCAAATCTTTTTATATATGATATCTTGAAAAAGTTTAAAATTTATATTTAGTCAAATCTCCAATAAGTCAGTAATTTGTATAATATTCAAATTATATAACCATATTCTTGGAGCAGCAGAAAGCATGTTTATTTTAATAAATTACACTTTTATTCTTAATTTTAGCTTTAAAAATGGAATTATGTGGCATCCATAGTAAAATATTATCCAGAATTTAAAAGAATATGAGAGATCCGTATGTGTTAATGTAGATCAGTCTTTATGACGATTATCAAGGGAAAGAACAAACTGAAGAATACATGTGCACCTGGCTCTAATTTATGTAAATGTGTTAAATGCATATAAATATGCATGCAAGTGCACAAAAATTATCTCAGGATACACACTGTGTTCATCAGCTTCCCATCACCAAGACAAAATATCTAAGAAAGTCAATTTAAAAGAGGAAGATTTATTTTAGTTCACAGTTTCAGAACACTTGCTCCATGGTCAGTTTAGTGATCATGACAGAAGTGTGTGGCAGAGCAAAGCTGATGATTTCATGGCAGCCAGGGAGAGGACAGACAGAAACACAGGGCGAAAGAAGCACACAGAATGAGAGAGACAAAGAGTGAGAGAGAAAAGAAAAGACAGTATAAAATACTCCTCAATGGCATGTCACCAGATGAGACCTACATCCTCTAACTGGGCCCTGCCTTTGAAGGTTTTACCACCTGCCCATAGACCATTAAATTATGGATCTGTAATCAGACTAATCCATTCACATATGTCAAAGTTAAAGTCCTCTGCCTCTGGGCACCAGTGAGATTTTTAGAACATTTAAGATCCAAATCATAACATGGGCTAAACAGATAATGATGATTACTTCTGAGGAGAGGCATATGACCAGAGGAAAAAGAGGAGAAAAATAACAATTTAAATTATATTATTATTTATTATTTGCATTTTGACAGTAAGTATGCCACAATGATATAAATATATAAGATTTAAATTAATTTTATTAAAAATATATCATCAAAAATAAAACATTTGTATAGTACTAAATCATGGCTTCATACCATAGAAAACACTTTGTTACTAGCAGTAGTGTATATGAATTTATGAACCTGGAAATTCTGTTCTTTTCAGATATTGATAATTTAAACATTCAAGTTTTCAATATGTCTTCATTGATGAGACACTACATTATTGCTTTCCAATAACTCAAATAAAGTTCATATTCTCCTTATGTCACTTCCTGTCCAATCACTCCCATCTCAAAATAACCTTTGTGTAAGATGTTTCCTTACAGATCTCCAAATACATGTATGACAATTAGAAATATGTGTAGCTTTGTTATATCTTTAGATTGCACAGGTGAGTGTCAAACACCTGCTCCCTGAGCCTTAAACTTCAGGAAACATTATTAGCCTCTCTAAACTTCAGGAAACATTATTAGCCTCTCTTTGATGTGATCTCCTGAAAGTCTCTCACATGAAAGAAATCATGTCTTCAGTGTTGAACTGCAAAGCTTTAATTCTTTCATGTCTTTGAGCTGGGTATCTCTCAGTGGTGATAAAACCGATAACCTCATCCAGAGCTAAAAAATAAATTATATTTATTTTTATATTCAGTTTGCCAAATTTCATTATCTAATTACTTTTCATAAGGATCCCATATATAGCCACTTTGCAAAGCTACCTTATTAGTTTTGTCTTTCCAATTATTTCTCCTGAATTTTTAAAAATAAAAATCACTTTTGCTGTAAATGTTAACTTTGCTTTCTGAATACTATTTTTTCATTTTAGCCCATAGGCCAGAATCTCCAGTACAAAGTCTAGCATCTCAATGAGAGTAGACCTCCTTATCTTCTTACAAACACTTTTAATGCTTTACCTTCAGTATGAAATTTGCTTTAGACTTCTTCTAGTCTTTAAAAACACTTTAAAACTCTTATTAGAAAATAGAAAGATATACCTTGCTCTTGAATAGGAGGAACCAACATGGTGAGCATGACCATATTCTGAAAACTGTTATACAGATTTAATGCAATCTGGATTAAAATACCATTGGCATATCTCACATATCTAAAGAACACATGCCTAAAATTCATTTGGAAGCAGAAGGGACCTAGAATAGCAAAGGCAATCCTGGGTAATAAAGGCAAGGCAGGGAGCATCACAATCCCAGGCTTGAAACTATACCACAAAGCTACCGTGATAAAATAAGCATGGTACTGGCAAAAAAATAGACACCTGAGGATTAATGGAACAGATTATAAGATGCAGACACAAGTACAAAGACACTCAGACACCTTATCTTTGAAAAAGGTGCTAAATATGTTCACTAGAAAAAAGACAGCCTCTTTAATAAATGGTGCTGGAAAAATTGACTTTCCAAATGCTGAAGACTAAAACTAGACCCATGTCTATCATCATACATTAAACTAAAGTCAAAATAAATCAAAGATCTAAATATTAAAACAGAAACACAAATCTACTGGAAGACATGATAGGTGGAAATCTTGAAGACATAGAGGAAAGCAAAGAGTTCATAAACAAAACCCTAACTGCACAGGAAATACTTCAAAGAATCAACAACTAGGATCTCATTATTGAAAAGTTTTTGCACATCAAAAGAAATCATCAAAAAAATAAAAAGACAGACCACAGAATAGGAAAAAATATTAGCCAACTGTCAGTCAGAGAAAGGATTTATATCCAGAACATAGAGAAAAATTAAAAATATCAAGTCCCCAAAATTCAAAGACCTCATCCAAAAATAGGCATCTGAGATGAAACACATACTTTTCAGACTAAAAAATACAAATGGCAGATAAATATGAGTAAATGTTCAATATTACCAACCATTCAAGAAATGCAAATTAAAACAACACTCAGATCTTTCTCACTACAGAAAGAATGACTGTCATCAAGAAATCAACCAATAACAAATGTTGGTGGGGCTGTAGGAAAAAAGGAATCCTTCTCCACTGTAGGTGGGAGTGTAGACTGGTACAACCACTATGGAAATCAGTACAGAAATTTCTCAAAAAACTAGAACTGGAGGTCCCTTTCAATCCAGCTATTCCCCTTCTGGGTATTTTCCCAGAAGAATTGAAACCATGCCACAGTGATAAACATGTACCCATGTTTATAGCATGGGTACACATTTTGTAATAGCTATATTTTGGAAACTATCCAAATGCCCATCAATGGTGGAATGGATTAAAAAATATGTGGCATTCTTATACAATGGAGTATTACTCAGCTATAAACTTGAGGCTTTTATAGGTAAATGGATGCAACTAGAGACCATACTCATAAGTGGAATAAGTCAGACTCTCGTGTATAAATATTCTACTGTCTCCTTAGTATAACAAAAAGAGTAAATAAGATTCAAAATGTACAATAGATATTGTGAAAATAAAAGAGAAAGAAAGTACTCAAAAGGAAAGAGAGAGGAAAGGAGCAAGAAAGAAGGGACATATATAATGTGTGTGTGTAAATGTATACAAGACAGGTATCATACTACTAATCTCTGCTCATCAAAAAAAAAGTTTGTGTTTTCATAGTCTGATTGATCATTTTTATGACTAAATTTTGTAATCTGAACAACTACTTTCAAGATTGCAATATGCAATATATTAACTAGCGTTAATTTCCTATTTCTTTTTTATGAAATTCTGTATCATTTTTATCCTTTTCTGTTGGTTTTTAAAAGAACAAAAATTCTTGTACCAACTCCCTATAGGGAATATAATCACTATGTACTGCAAATGAACCATTAAACATACCATTAAAATAAAATATTAAAAATCATTCTATTTCCAAATAGTTTTATTAAAACTATGGTACTTCTAGATGGAATTTTATCAAGTTTGATATCTTTTGCAATAAACATAAGTTTTTTTAAACAGTCTTCTAATATACTGTTACTTTTGTAAAATTTTCTTGTATTGAGTCACTTTTGCCTTCCTAGTGTAACTGTATTTAGTCATTGTTCTATTCTTTTAACACAAAGTTGAGTCCTATTTGCTTATATTAACATTGGAGGGGTTTTGTTTTCCATATTTGTAAATAAGAA